>JAOXJM010000079.1:2711415-2722516 GCA_026413425.1 Tringa solitaria | reverse complement strand
CCCCTCAGCCTTCTCTTCTTATATTTGTGCTACCTAAACGTCTCCAGAGATGTGCCCGGCGCTGCGCTAGAGCGCTAAATGGAATTGTTCCCACCTCTAGGAGACTCCTCAGTATAGTTTCCAACTCATCACAAAACCAGCCACCTTCGGGCATCTTCATCTTGCCCGTGACAAACCACAGAAGATTTTGCAGATGAACCCCCAAATAATTTGCACTGATTTTAGGCACTATTTTGGTTAAACCTCCATTGTGTTTAAAAATGACTTCATTTTAACCTTTTTCACTTGTCCCTGCTCATGCAACACTTCAAGGTAGATTCTATCAAACTTTCTACGTGTTCTCTTCATAATTTTGTGTATCCATATTGTAAGATGCAGGCTGGGACATACCTATTTTATATATACATTTGGACGTATGTGTTACATATTTATAAGAAATAAACCCAGATATGTGCCAGCCTGCATCTTACTTGAATAGATAAATATTTATTCTCATTGAACAGCAGCCCTATTATTTCAGGATACTTAGAAGAAGTTTCAGAGGAGTGGCAGGAACTTGCAGTTGGCCAAGTTTTCTGAAAATGACAATATTTGGGCTTTGTTTTAAGTCTCTGCTGGATCGTGTGATGTTAAAAAAGAAAGTCACTTTTGTTTATGAATTAGAAAAGTATAAAATGGATATTAGCAAATCAGAATGCTTTCAGAGAGGTTAAGAAGAGGTTTTTGAGATGGAAAATTGCATGTATAATTTAGTCACTGCATAGATTGAGAAAAAGGTATTTTTAAATTAGCAGTCATGCCTTAAAGCGTACTTTTATATCATGAACACATTTAGTTCTTATTTCCCTCAAGTCAGAGAGGTGTTTCAAGTTGTCAGCAAATGCCTTGAAAAGTTCCACCTCAGCTGAATAGGTCGTAGGCTTCTCTAGAGAGAGTGGTAATAAATCAGAAAAACATTTAAGAAGATTTCTTGTGTTAGTGCTGAAGCGGAATTGGGGGCGGAGGGGAAATTATGTTAGAACAATGCTTTGCTCTCTAATAATTGATACTGAGTCATCATGGTGTGTCTTGACTTTGCTCCTTCAGGAGACTTTTGGCTTTTTAGTACTCTTACCCATAATTTCAGCTGGTAATTTACGGTTAAATGAAATAATCTTATAGAAGTGACTGCACTCTCAGTGGACTAAAAGCGGTTCTTAAATGGCAGTATTTAGATTTAAATAATCTGGTTTTAGTGTATGTGTTAAGGTCCAGGTAGCAGCTGTGTAAAAACACATTGCACATGTAAGAAATTAGTCAAACTGTGTAAGGAAATGCTCGTGTTCTGCCTGTAACTGTTGAATGTTTCTTTTCTTGCAGAGAGAACCATGAACCAGAGCGCCTGGGTTTGAATGGCCTAGCAGAGACAACAGTAGCCATGGAAGTGACATAACCTCAGAGCAGCATCTCAACCCGCGCTAACGGTGTAGTCATTTATATTCCAACTGAATGCAAAACACAGCACTCTGTGGATCACAGAGAACTCAAATGGACCTAAATGGACTATCGTTATATCGTGTATTAAGTCGATATATAATGTAAATTTTGTAAAATTGGGAAAATCACTACCTTGTAAAATAGTTTATTTGTATCATCAATATTATTTCTGTTACTTGAATAGTAGATATTCATCATCATGCTTTTGCACTTGAATTTGCAACTGAATGGATTAAAAAAAATAATTCTTTAATGGGATCATGAGCATGAAATGGGATCCTGCATCACTTGTTTTAACTATTTATTTTGCCATGTTTACATTTTGTATCTTGTACAAATAAATCCAACTTTGTGTCTAAAAAAAAAAAGTTAAAGATTCATAGTTAGGAAACAAAATTCTTGTAATTTTTTTCTAAAGGAAATGTAAAGTTTTCACTTGGTTCATTTTGTTTCACAATTTGACTAGATGGACTTTTTGGTAAATACTTTAGTGGCATTTCACTGTCAAATATGAAGTTCAAGGCAAAATAGTATTTTCTATTACTGTGCAGGGGAAAGGGATGGATCGATACATGCAAATTTAATGTAGTAACTCACTTTTCCATATATTTTGAATGTATATTTCTATTTATAATACCAGTTTATAAAAAATAATTACACAGGAAAAAAAACTGACTAGAAAATTATGCATCTCGCACATATAAAATTGTGCAGATATGAGAAAATTTTCAACTGATTACATTTTATCTGAAGACTGCATATTTTAACCGGCTTTAAAACTGTAACACACCACATAAAGGATATTTTACCAGGTATGTATTGCATTATATATCATTGCAATAATTAATTATTGGATGTCTAGATATCGAGCCATCCCAGGTGGTGGGGGGGGAGGGAGGGTTGTGGCAAGATTGTCTTTTCAATTTTGGAGAGTTTTCCTGTGGCTACAAGGCAAGTAACGGGTTGGAAAAAGTCTGACTGTAAGCGTTGGACACCTTCGTAGTGTAGTGTTTTAGTGACTTTTTTTATACGGTTCTTGTAAATTAGATACGTGTAGTGGTGTTTCAGAATGTTTGTTTATGCACTAGTTCAGACAACTTTCCCTGTTACTTGTTCTTGATAAGTGAAAACTGCAGGGAAATAAAAATACATATCAAAACATGGATACGTTGCATATGTGTTTATTTCACAATGTGCAAGAAATGGAGGTGGAAATTTTAGAGGGTGTTAGTGGTCTTTTGGTGATTTTAACCAGAGCATATGCGCTTTTTTCCAAAAAGTTTCAGTTTCTATAATTATTTCCTGTCCTTACAGTGTAGGGGAGGGGAGGGAGGGTCCAGTAGTTGGGACCAGAGACCTGGGAATAATCTGGACAAGACAGTTTTCTTGTTCTGCCAAAGAAAACTTCAAGTGTTACTTTCTGTGAATCATCTGAATATTCTGCTGTTTGGTTCTCCACCTGTGATTTGGAGAATGTTTCTCTATTTCTTATAAATCATGGAATCATTGAAGTTGGAAGGAAACTCGAGGCATTGTCTACTCCAGCCCCCTTCCCCAAGGGAGTCAAGCTAGGATTTGCCTGTGTCTTGCAGTCAGTGTGATTTTTTTCCTCTTGGCTTTTTATATATAAAGAGCTATTTTTAATTTAAGTTGTGCTTAAACTTGTGTTGTCTTATGTCCTGTAAGTTAAAAGTTCTGCCAGTTGAAAGCACTTGCAGAGCTTTAAATACTGGGAGCTTGTCAGAAACTCAGCTGTCTAAAATTAACTATTTTTTGCTTAACTGATGCTTTATTTTCTAGTCAGTGTGAAGTTTGCAAATAGGTATTATAATAGATAGGGAATAGTCAGAGGAACCCAGGAGAGTTCAGTGTCAGTGCCATGGTCAGGCAAGGGGCGATGGCAGGATTGGGGGTGTTGGCACAAGGTGGGGGCACCTGAGCAAGGTTATTCCTTGCTCTTTCTGCACCAGGGAGCTGCTGCTCCCTCACAAGTTGTTCTTCCCACTCATGTCTGAAGGTTTTCTGTGGAATTAGGTTCATTTCTGGGAGCGACTATGACCTACATGGTCTGAAGCATGAATGAATTTTTTTTGAAAGCAAAATTGTTGCAAAACAGTCTGAAAAGGAAGGAAATAAGTTACTCTCCTTGACGTATCAAAATAATCTTCTCACTACAACATAGATCGCTTCCATGGACCAAAAATGTCTCTAAGATTGCTGTGTATCTGTGACTTGGTATAGTCCAGTCGTCATCTAATTGCTTAGAAGCTCCAACTAAAGGTTTTTTAACTTTTAAGAGATTCTGGAAAAATGGGAGGTGGAGAAAAGGATTTCATAAACTCCAAAGGCTGTATGGTGCGTGTGCTGTGTGCTGCATGAGTTTCACTTAAAGGACTAGTATTTGATGCATTTCTGTAAAGTCGAACTATAACAGGCTTAAGAATTTCTAGCAATTAACACGCACCTCAAGTGCAAGGAGAGTGATGAATGATACTGTAGTCCATAGAAATCTTAATTTTTTATTTTTTTTTTAAAAAAGGAATGGAGCATTGTTGGAAAGTCTACTTTTTCCTGATGTGCAGCCGGGAATACCTATGCCTGAGTTATTTTTGTGCGCTCTTCAAAAGGGTGTGTTGAGGATATGACACTTGTTTTTTTAATTCCCTCATTTGAACATCACACGTATCTCTAATATGGTTTGAGTAGTGATTTCTGGTTTATTCTGTATTAGGGGAAGTTGTTCAGGAAAGGTTTTTTGAATGTAGTTTATCTACGGCAATTTATATTTTTATTTAATCTATAGATTGACTGGAGTTTTGGTATGTGTTTAATTGTAAGTGTCTTGTTTCTATTCTGCTGTAGGGCTTTTTCTCCCCTTTGCAAAGAACATCTCAACAATATCCTGTTCTATTTACAGAGCCTTCTTTTCCTTTGATCCTCTCCAGCAGACTGTATGTGCAGGTTTTTTCCCCTCTACGAACAAGAAGAGGGGGGACCGCAGCCCTTTGTGGGTTTCCTGGCTTTGAGACTCCTTTTCCTTCTCTGATAGTCCATTTTCCTATCCTGCCTTCAACCGCTTTGTAGAGAATAACAGAAACATTTCCTATTTCCTTATTACAGTAATTGTAATTTTTATTTCTTTTTTGGAAGCAGAATCTTCAGTGCAGCCTTCCAGGAGGTGGTGGGTTATCCCGAGGAGCACTTGGTATTGTACTCGCAGCCAGTCATCCCTCCTCTCAGTTTCCAGCAGCCTTCAGGAAGAGCTCAGCCCTTCAGAATAGAGGGTCCTGGTGGAAATTCCCATCTGCAAACAGGAAAGCTCCGAAGGTGACGGCAAACGCTCTGGACAGGACTTGTCATCTCAACAGACTCCCTGGATTTGACGTCACAGAAAACGGTTTCAAATCTCACTTCCCTATTTCTTCTACTTTTAGGTTTTGCAATATTCAGTCTTAGAAGGATGGAGAATAACCTGCATAAATTAAAGCACATCTTCACAGTAAACTGCTACTGGGGAAAGAAGGAAATAGGACGTCTCTAACTGGGAGAGGAACTGTTTCCTGTGTAGCAGCAGAGCCAGGCAGTATAAGCTGGGGTAGCTATTAACATCCAAGTATTTATATTTGAACAAAGGCACGTGGTGGCTAATTGGCTTTCTTCTGATCCAACCAGCTAATTATATGGAAAACATGAAATACAGACAACTGGTCTGTAAGCCAAAGCAACGCTGGGTGAGTTGACTCTCCTGGGAAAAGCCATCCAGACCAGTCACAATGGAGACTGTGGTGTGCTGGGGTCTGGAGCCCTGCTCTGGAACCACCTGTACCCGGGAAGCTCCCTAAAAAAGGCGGCTGCTTGGAAGGGGATTTCTTGGGGAAAGAATAGAGGGTTTTAGGGGAAGGGCAGCGTCGCTTGAAGCCGCGGCAGATCCACAAGGGCTGTTGTGCTTCCCAGCACATACCGCTTGTAACTGCATCAGCTGGAGTTTCTCACTCTGGGGAGCCTGTTGCTTGTCTTTAGGAGAGGTGGTGGCACAGACACCCCGCTACGTTGCTCTGGCCTACATAGAAATAAAGCAGCTTTTGAGCTGTTCACAGGCTGCCTGAGTGCGTTTAATGGCAGCATTTCTCCGGCAGGCCAGTGATAATGTGCGAGAACAGCGTACGGATGAAATGGGAATATATATGGGTAATTTTCTTTACAAAGCTTTACTTTAATGGCCAGACGGAGAATGTAAAGATGCACTTCTGAGAGCATGTAATACTGATTCCATTTCTATTTAGTAAGAAAATCCACTGGCTGAGGAGATGAGCTCGAAGCAGGCTGCAGTTCTTACTCATAGATTATTCCTGCCTTTTAAGCACCCAGCTCACCAAGCACTGAGCTCGTGTGCCTTGTCCTCCTGCTTAAAGGAGTGACTTCAGAACCCTTCCAGATGACTTCTGCTAACTCACTGAAGGTAGCCACATCTTTGCTGTCTGTAAGGGAAAACCCAGGAGTGCCAGCGTCCCGCTTGCGGGAACCCGACTGCCATGTCTGAAGCGAGGTGATGGGAGGTCCTCGTTTGTCCCAAAATTGGTTTGATTGTGTGCTGTCCTGCTGCAGGGAGGGTCAGTACCCAGAGTGACATTCCCTCGGGTGAGAACGTTTGTGTCTGAAGTGCCTTTCTCTTCTACAGGAAGAAATGGGAGTTTCAAGTGAAGTTCCCTGTTATCTCAGTGACTTGCTTGTTTCCGAGTCACCTTGTGGATCTCGAAATGCAATCTGTGTGTGCTTTGGGAGCTTTTTCATGGTGTAATTTCAAAAATTCATGGACACCCACATAAGTTACTTTTTGTTGTTAATTTAACCCCATTTAAACTGTATTTTCACCCAGTAACTACAGTTTAAAGGAAAAAAAAAAACAAACAAACAGTTGGGATAGGAGTAAAATCTGAAAAGTAAAAGAGAACAGCAGTGAAGCAGCTGAGCTGCTCCCTGAAGGTGGGCTGTGTCCCCTCCTCTGGCTTTGCCCACTGCTTTCTCTGAACATCGGTGTCATCTTCCCATTCTCGCTCCACGCGTAGTAGAGTTGAAAGTGGTGGTCCCCGGACCAACCGTGACAGTAACGCAGCGCAACCCGGTGTCCCTCCCCAGTCTCGGGGCAGGTGGATGCACAGACATCAAGAGACATGATGCCCCAAAACCTCCTGAAAATTTGAGGGAAGGAAGATTCAAGCCCTGCGTGTGAGCCAGAATTAGCCTTTCTGCTCAACCCCGGTTATGCTGCTGCTGTTTTCTGAAGTCACAATTGTTTCTGTGACTGAGAATGGGAAAACATGTTTAGTCCAATCTGGCTTCAATCCATTACACCCTGATTAAACTCTAATACAAATGTAATTACACAGGGAGGATAATGTAGAAAGATCAATTAGAGAGCAAGGGGCAAATGAAGGAGGGAGGCAATTAATTAGGGCTATGCTACAGCAGATAATGATAAGAGAAAAATTGTAACAGAACAGATGTATCGGCCGAAATCCTTTGTACCTCTAAATCCAGGAGTGCACAAACGCTTCCTTAGGGCTCTGACATAAAATGCAGAGACTCTGAGCACAGCACCACTCCTTGCCAGAATACGATAGTTTAGATCTTATCTGTTAGGGAATCTCTGTAAAATAAAATAAATAATAAACTAGCACTGGGCCTGTCAGCTGCTGAACTGGCCGAAGGAGAGCAGAAAGAAGTTAATGGGGTGGAAGATGATCAACTGACCAAGGCTGGGCACAATTAATAGTTACACTTTCAGAACCTCGGTGGCTGTTCAGATTTTTGAGGGCGATGGAAGGCCCCGCTTGGCCAAGCTGTGCCGTAGCCCCATCTGCCCCGACTTCAGCCCCCAGGGACAGGCTGGTGGCAGTTGGCCGGGAGTTGATGGCAGCCTGGTGCTCGCTTTCCCACCGTCGCTGTTAACGCTTCGCTGACTCTTCCTGAATTAATGTTATTTCATTGAACCCTGCCCCGGGGATAAAACGATGCTTAAAATAACCTCGTTCCCCCATCTTCCTGATGATGATCTGACTAGACCAGCCATCCCGGCTTTAAATCAACAGCTGTGTAAGTGACACCAGAAGATGGCATCATCCGCCTGTGATGCTGTTTAACTCTTTCTGGACCTTCCCAGATAAAGGTGGTGGTTTTTTGACAGTAGACATGTTCTCCCTCACAGTGAAATTGGGTGTGGAGGCTTTGTGTTTCAGTGTTGTGTATTTATTTATTTATTTTAGTGAAATTGGGCTTTTTTGTTCAGTTGGTTGGGATTTTTATGACTGCTTTACAGCTTCCTGTAGTTAAGACTCCCCCCCCCTGCAAGTTACAATCCTTTTCTTTGAGTTATTTATTGAGTAACCCAAATGAAAGAATTGTAACTTAGAAAAATATTTTGGGTATTGAATAAGCAACTAAAATATTTTGCTGTGTTATACAAAGTGGTAAAAATCGATTTGTTTACTTTTAGCAAACCCCTTTTTTATAGGTGGTTTAACATGATATATATGACTATGCACAATGTGAATAATTTATATGAAGGTTGAGATTTATGTGTGTACTTAACATACTTTATATATATACTTCAGAGTAAGCATATACTGAAGTGTTTTGCAAATCAGAAAGAATGACTGCTCTTAAATTCCCTGCTGGTATAGCCCAAACACTTTCGGATGAAGTCCCTTTTGACTGGCAGTGCTCTAGTTCCAAATCCAACCTTTCTGGATTGTGGGAGTGTGAGAAAGGACCCCCTGTGGCCTCTGATCACCAGAGAAATCTTTTACCTGTTCTTATCAAAGGATGTGTTCCTTCCAGGAAAATCATCTTGGGTGACCAAGGGTGTCGGTTATGCAGATCCTATACATTTTCCTATTACATTTTTCCTTTGCCTGGCCAATGGTCTTGTAGCCCGGTCTCTCCTGAGCTATGGATGTGTGTCCTTGCTTCTGGTGATGCAGATCGGATTGTTTCTGTATCTCAGTTCCTCCTAGCTGCCTTCTCAGCACTCGTTAGCTCGTTTTGTTGTCTATTCTTCAGTCATTGGCTTCCTTTGTTTATTTTTATTTCTGTTGAACACTTTATGTTCTGGCTTTGTAAGCTTTTCCCCCGATGCAGTCCTAACAGTGGTTTTTTTGGTGTCTGTGGGACATGATACATCCGTGACATTTGAAATTGCATTTTGTCCTGGGATCCCAATGCTGTTCGTACCTTCTGCAAGAAATCCTTTGCTACCACTTCACCCACAGAGGTATTTCAGCACTGATGACACAGGCATATCATCAAATTTCATCTCGATGGCCACTGCTGAGACACCTGGATCGATGGAGCCTACATTAAAGCCTCTCTCCCTGCTGATAAGATGCTCCCCTGGCTAGTTCTGGTGTCTGTTCGTGGTACTGAATTAAAGCCAGCAGAAATTCAAAGTCGTTTTCTTTCTCCTGAAGCTCTTTCCCAACTCCAAAGCTCGTTCCTGGAGCACAGAAGCAATGGAAGGAAGCAATGTTGTTCTGGCTCCTATGGATAGGAAATTGGATTTTTTCACTTCTGAAATGCTCAGGTGTCTGTTCCCTTATTCCTGTGGGACCATCGTTCTATCAGAATCCATATTTTGCTGTTTGGAACCTTTATCACATGCCTGCTTCTTGGTTTTCCTGCAGCCTGAACAGGTTGGGTGTATTGGCATTGGGCATATTATTTGCAGAGAAATGGAATCTTGATGTTCTCTTATGGCTGTCACTCTTCACTCCAGTCTTCGAGGAGGAGATTTTTTGGATCCCCTTTGGAGATCTCTGGCATCCCGGGCTGTTCTGTGAACTGTCCCAGCTGAGATTGGCTCAGTTTGAGAACTTCCTCAGGAACAATCAGAACTGGCTGTCAAACTGTATATAATCTGCCAGGGTGATTTAAACCGTGGACTTAGTGTCTAGCTGGAGAGCATGACCACCACGGTTGTAGGAAAATGAGGTGACATCTTTGCCACCTTTTACTTTGGTGGTAGCAATAGCAAGGAAATTGTGGTGCATTCTGGTGAATTGTAGCTCAAAAAAGCCAAGCAGAAGATAGCTGTAGTGGTGTTTCTTGTAAGCACACCATCTGAAAGAAGGCATGGCATCAAGAATGAAGGAAATTAATGATGATAATGCTTAAGAGTGTATGAGTGTGACTACTTTTTGGTATCTCGATAATTTATATTTTTTTTTTTTTTGGTGAAGCAGTTTCCCAATAAGCTGTAAATCCTACCTTCTGTCACTGTCGGTGGGGTACCAGGGCACCCACAGCAGCCTGGGAGAAGTTTGCGAGGGGCTTCTGATCCCTCCTGAATCTGGCTGAAAACTGCTATCCCCAGGAGGCTGCTTAACTCGGTAATCTGGTAATAAGTAGTAAAAATAGTGGCTTTGTGACAATATGGTATTGTCTACAATGCAGATAATGCAGTATTGTTTGTGAGAAAATTGTTAAGAAGAGATGGCTCTTCAGTGCATTCTTACTGATTGCAGATTATACCTCTCTAATAGGAAAATGGAGGTTTGCCTATCTTGCTCCAAAATGAGCTCTCGATAATGGAGAAAAATAAGGATTAATTCATCGAAATGGTTGTCTTTTATGACTAAGCCCCTACTTGTCATGACTTATGAATTTGCTATTCAGGGTAAAAAGCTTGAAACATAAGAGAAATAAAAGGGCTAGATAATTGGTAATCCATGGGAATAAATCACATTATATAATAATGTCTTATCGCATGCTGCACATTGCTAACGCTCCCTGATGTAATTGCTTTTAAGAAGGGCATGAGAGCCTTCGTAAGTAGCCCGCTCTTCTCACATCCACGTTGGGTAATGAGGACAACCACTGGGGCTAGAAGAAAGGGAGATATCTGTAGAAACGCTGAAGAACTGACCGCTGGCATCTTTAATTGTGTGGCTGAGGCTAATTTCATGAAAAACTGGTGCTCTGTTGTGTGGAGGAAACCTGTTCCAGAGGCAGCTGGAGGCTGGGGGCTGTGCCTTGCTTTCCAGAAGACTTCACAAGTTGTTGCAAGGAGTGAGGCTGCTTAAAGATATGTGCAGGGGGAAAATGATGGAGGAGGAGGAGAAGACAGGAGGCTGTTTCAGATTACTTTAATCCAGTGACATGACCTGCCTTGGCACAGGGTTGGGGGCAGGAAGGTCAATTTCAGGTGTTTTTAGAAGGTAAGGAAGAAACATGGCCATCCCCTTGTCAGAGAGGGGGAGAGGAACAGGTGGAGGAACAGGCTCCAGACTTTTGTCTTTCCCAGATGCTGATTCACCAACTGCAGCGTGCCAAACTTCTTGTAAACGTGACAAGGTCAAAGCCTCACCCGGGGATGGTGTTGCTTCTGCTTTTCCTCACAGAAAGTAAGGGTAATGTCATGAAGAGAAGCGCTGGCGTGGCATCCTGGGGATGAATATCCTTTGACTAGGCTACAGATCAGGCGAAGCGCAGGTTTACATCCCTCTCTCCTTGTTTCCTCTCACCTTGTGGGTTGAAGGATGATGGAGCTGGACTCTTTTGAGTAGTTTCCAGTGCTAGGACAAGGGGCAACGGGCATAAGCTGGAACATAGGAAGTTCCACTCAAATATG
>JAOXJM010000079.1:2691149-2703227 GCA_026413425.1 Tringa solitaria | reverse complement strand
CCACAGCTTCTCGGGGCAACCTGGGCCAGGCTCTCACCACCCTCACACCAAAGAACTTCTTTTTAGTATCTAATCTCAATCTCCCCTCTTCCATTTTAAAACCATGACCCCTCATCCTATCATTATGTTCCCTGACAAAGAGTCCCTCCCCAATTATTATCACTAAAATGACTCACCTTAGGATTTGTTTTTTTCCCAGTTTACTGGTTCTGAAATGCCTGATGTTCCTCCGCTCTAAGGTCTGTTCCTAACTCTTAAGTGCTGTATCAGAGCAGCAAGTTGCGGATCTCACAGCCGTGTTTTCTTAAGGCGAGCTTTTCCTTCCACTGAGGGTAATGTTAAATGAAAGTTAAATATCCTGTTGTCAGTGTTTGTCCATTCTTTTGTTTGAAGACTTCAGTTTGCATAAACTGAGCTGTGCTATTTCATCGGTGGTACCGGACGTGCAGGGAGAAGGGGAGTTGGTGACACGAGCTGAAAAGGGGGCAGCGGTACAGAAGAAACAAATGACCAGGGTGATCTGTTCTCTGCTTGCAAAGAAACACACGTAATCCAATTTCCAACGATTAGCTTAGGACTGTCTGGTTGCTGATGCATTTCTTGTTAAATTCGGGCTGGTTTAGTTGAATACAAAAGTGTATTTGTCATGAATGTTTGCATCAAAAGATCTCTTCCATACAGGGGGATTTATTTGTGGGTTGTTTTTTTTCTGAACATAGGCAACAGCCCTGTGCACAGGATGTTTTGTGTCTGTTTTTGTTGGATCCCTTTGAGCTTGACATGTTGTGTCTTAATGTAGCCAAACAAGACCAAACACAATTACCCACCAACTACTCTCCGACTTTTTACTTTCCCTTTTTTTTTTTTTTTAATTTGCTTTCGTGTTGTTGCAGCCTTTTAAAACTCAGAGGTCAAGCCAAGGTAAAACTCATTCTGAAAAGATATTTACTAAGTTACTCAGAAGACTGAAAAAAACGTGTACCTGTGTGGGAATGAGTCTTGGTTCTATTCTCGGTTCTGTTTTTGAGAGCCAGGATGGTGCAGGGTGAGGCAGCAGAGCTCTGCTTTGGCAACGGGCAGAAGAAATGAAGGGACACTGGATCCAAGTCATTTGAGCCAACAGCCTGGGTGTGCAATTCGGGGTAAGCTGTGCTTCAGCTGACGCTGCGGGTATAGGGGCAGAAAAGTGATTTAGAGTTGCTTGGTAATTGCTTGACACTTTTGACTTGACTGTGGTGTTGCCAATGTTTGATTTTTCTAGCTCTGCTGGAAGGTGCGTGCTGGATAAAGGTGCTTGTCCGTGTGATGGCTTTGTGAACTGGGAAAATACCTTTATTCAATTTTATTACATTTTTGGAGTGTGAAAATATTGCATGGTTAAAAAACAAAACAAAACCAACACAACAGCAAAAGTCCCTTTACCTTAGAATATCCAAAATGGGATCCTTCACAGTCTTAAAAGCGTGGAGCCACTGGTGGGGTGTTTCTGATGGATTCCTGGTTTTATTCACCTACTAGAAAAAGCCAAGATGTTTCTGTATGTTTATGGCCTCTTTGGTTCTTCACTTTTTATGGGATGTCCTGGTAATGCATGTGATTGTTATCAGATTCTCATTATAATATCAATAATTGGTCCCATGACAGCTTCAGAAAGTGTGTATTTTCAAATTATGAGATAGACTCTAACTGAAACCAGAAATGTTGGAGTTTTTCCTCATGAAAAATGAGTATTCAGCAATAAGGACTTAAATATTTAATAGTTGTCTCTTAGATGTCTTTGCAAAAAGTGATTCATTTTTTCAGTGTTTCACTCTCTGCTAAAAGAAATCTTACTCTGCTACCTAGTTATAATGATGGATAGGAGATGCTCTTGGCTGGCATTAAGAGACTCTCTTCTGGGTCAGGGAGCAGTAGGATTCTCAGAAAACTGTGGTTGTTTTGAAGCTGTTGTTAAACATTTCTGTTGCAGGAGGAGGATGTGATACTGAAAAACACATTTGCTTGTATGTCAAATGGCCTGAAGGCTTGCAGTAACTTTTGCTGTACTCCAGAACAAAATATTCTTGATTTTACTTAGATATTGTTGCTATGACACAATCTTTTCTGTTTAACTGTCCTTGTGGCAGCCTGTGAGGTAAAGAAGACCTCTTATTTTGGGGGGTGAAATTTGACTTTTAAAGTCACATTGGGAATCTACAGGGAAGTTGAGGCTCTGATACACAAGTATCATTCGGACTGCTAAATTATTCTCATTTAGCAAAGATGTGCAGGAGACCATTATCTGAATTGGGGTAACTGGGTTAGTGAGTATTTTTAGCAAAGCTGTTAACAGAAGTTGGATTTTTCTGCAATTGTAATCTCTTTTCTTGACTGTATTGCTTGAATCTCTTTATGTAGGCCAACAGTGAGATGTGGATAACGCTGCAACTTCTCAAAGAGCTTTGAGATTTTATATTGTTCACTCAGTCATAATCTTCTCCAAAAATCTACTAAGGAAAGTCATCTGGCTTTTTCTTAATGCGTTGCTCTGTAGTACAAATAGCTGAGCAGCTGCACTTGCAGGCACTATAGAGACTAGTGAGGGAAGCACAGGATGCAGTTGGAGGATGCATATATTTATGTGTGTACCTATATGTATGTTGGACCGGCCCATAACACGCAGTGATGTTCCCTCAAGAGGTGCTGGAGGCTAGCTCAGCTGGAGCAGGCACAGCAAGGGTACCCATCTTGCCTCCTTCGCTCTCTACCTGGCAGGATGTGCTGGTGGCTTGATCAACGTCACGACGTGCCCTTTCAGAGTCCGGTGACTCCTCTGACCCCGGGAAGCCACTCTGCTCCCCAGCTTTACTGCTGATGCTCTTAGTAGCTGTTCCAGCTGCGCTGCACGGTTGTCTGCATCCATGTGGCTCAGGCTTCTCCACCTGCAGCGGTCAGTTCGTTCCTCTCTAACAGCCCGGCGCTGATTTTTGTCACCACACCAATCACACAAAATGCCACTGCTGAAGATTGAGACTGTTACCCTCAAACTGCTACCCCCGTGTGCATCCATCCTCTACTTCTCTCCCCTTTCATATTGCCTTTTATTTTTTTTCCCTTTTCCCTTTTATATTGCCTTTTTCCCCCTCTCTCCTTTTATATATAACATTTTCTTTTATTTCTCTCCTTTTAGAATCTATCTCTATGCTTTTTTATTTTCTTACCACTTTCTGGGTCAGCCCTAAATACCCAGTGGAAAACTCTGCTGTCATTCGATAAACACACTGGGCTCGATTATTTTTCACTTTATGGTATCTTTTACAATTTAACTTCAAAGCAAAATAGTTCAGTGATGCAAACAAATCTTAAAGCAAAGTTAATCTTGCTACACAGAAGCACGATGTTTCTTTATACTTGAGAAAAATGTTTACTTATATTGGTAATAGAGGATTTATTCTATCCATTGCTTGCTTTACGTGCAGCCCAGATTTTCTGAGTATTATAGAATAACCCTAGCCATAAACTTCAAACAAAACTGTTGCCAGCATAAACAATTTATTTTAATGGTGCCATATGTGATCATTGAGCTGTGAAACACTGTTCAAGAGTTGCCTTCTCTCTTTTCGTGGGGGAGGATGGTAGGACCGTGCTGCTAAGAGCTGAAGGAAAATGGAAGCACCTAAGATGGTTTCATACTGGGAATGTTGTGAGAGCCAGTGCCAGAGCTGGGATAAAGGATGAGACGTGGCACTGGTTGTCAGTGCCCGGCTCGGGAAACACCCGACTCACCCACAGAACTGCTCCCCTTTGGGGAAGAAAATGCTGAGATGAATCATTGCTATCTCCATCGTCTAATCGAGATGTTTGAAGGGCTTTGAGATGGCTGTGAAATGTGTAAGCGCAGCAAGCGCCGAACTGGCTGCCTCAGTCGGAGTGAGGAGCAGCTCTGCCTTCGGCATCCCTCCAGGCTCTTCCTCCTCCCGGCAGAAGGATGGGAGCCACCACGGGGGGACCCAGCTCCTGGTGCTGCCTGAAGGGCTTTCTGAAGGCTGGCTCTGAGCAGAACCAGTGCATGTGGCTGTTTTCTAGAAGTGGGCTGAACTCTTGCCCTATTTTTAACATTTCTTTTTAAATTCACTTTTGTCATAATTTCTCAATAGTATATCACTTAATATGGGACTTCTGTTCTTCTTAGACTTAAATGAAGTATCTCCTTGTTATGTTTTATGATACATACAGGTGCTATTTTGGCAAAGACAGTACTATATGAATGTGTAATTTTAACTGAGCTGAGTACATTGCGCTTCTGGTTTGATGCAACTCTTAATCTGCTCATTTGGGTAGAGCTTGCGTTTGGCCTGGTTTGGATTCAGACTTTGTGCTGGAACTGAACAAACCTGGATTTGACTTACAAGTGATCTTATGCTCACCAGCTCCTTTGTCCCCTGTTTATAGAATGGGAATACTCCTTGCATTTCTCTTATTTGTTACTGGGTTTGGTGGTTTAAATTTCAGGGTTTTCTGAGTTTTGATGCTATGGTAGATGCCGGTACGGAACGAAGTCGTAGGTGTCCAGGGGCAAGTGCTGGAGCCCCACTGCTCCTGTGGCTGGCGAGCATCAGCTCCTGCCGAGAGCCAGGCAGGGGACACCACGACAGCACTGTCCTGCTGGTACAGCTCTGATCCCGCGCTGGGTTGGGTTCCTTCATTAACATCTGAGCGAAGTATTGCTGATAAAGATGACTTGTCACCCTGGATGCCTGCAGTAGGCATCCGAGGTGCCTACTGGCTCCGAGGCTTCTGGCTCCGAGGCTGAGCTGGTTTGTGTAACAGGAACCACTTGCTTATCATTATTATCATTGTTGTTATTATTATTATTATCTTCCATTTGGAGTGGCGTGGCTATAAGAGACCTTTAGATCTAGGTATTGTACGTTGGCTAAACATCAAGGATGGGGAAAGCAAGAGACCTCTGGCTTCAGGACAAAGGAGTTTGGGGTTGTTTGTTTTTTTTTTTTGGAAATAGTGCCAAATGATGAGCTTGAAGGTAAGCAGGGTGGCTGGAGGTTGAAGTCCGTCAGCAGAATGGCTTGTGACTTAACAGGAAGAGCAACTGCTTATGCTGATGGAAATAAAAGGTCTTAATGATTGTTTGCACTCTCCTTATCCTCCTTATTTTCTGCTAGTTGATGGGTTTTGGTTGTTTGTGCTAGAGAGAAATAGGACTATGAATCATGAATTACATGCGAGGCAGGTACTGTGTTTATATGACTGTCATTCTATAGATCGTGGTCCTTTCTTCTTCTTCCTTGTCACAGAGGGTCGAGAAACAACACAAGGGCTTTCACACGCGTGTGTAAGCGTTAACGTGGTCTTGGTGCCTCCGAAACACTCTAAGGGAATGGTGTGCGGCAGCCCAGATTGTACCCTGCTTTGAAGATTTGGGAAAAGCAGAAGGAATGTATCAGCATTACTAAATCTGATAATAGAATTACCGGCAGATCATTCCAGGCAGCGTTGCCTGCTTCTGGATAATTTAGCAGAAAGCAGGGCTGGTCTGCTGATGTCATCGCTGTGCTGTAAGAAGAGATGTGCTTTATATGTAAGCTGCAACGCATTTCTAGCTGCAGGGAGGGCACAGGGAAGGGGTTATGAGCCAGAAAAATCTTATTTTTGCACTTGAAAAGCCAAAAATTGCCACGGAAGGTCCAAGCAAAGCATTTAAAAAAGAAATTCTGCTGCTCTTTGTTCTTACAAAGTTCACAAGAGGGTATTTTGTTGTGTGTGTCTGTGTATTCTAACCAGCTCTGTAACATCACTTTTATTCACATTATTTGTGTAACAGTTTGAGCTGTGCTCTGTGTAGTGACACAGTCGGAACCCCTTTGCCAGCTGTCCAGGAAAGCACAGCTTGTCACCACAAATTTCTCAGTATAGGACAAGCTGGCGTAGCCGTTGTCACTACCAAATGCAAAACCTTTTGGAACCAGTTCCACTTGAATGTTGAATAAAACTAAACAATTCTGAATTTCTCAATGATTGACTTAATTTGTCAGTGATGGATTAACTTATCAGAAATGCATAAGCCAGATTCTCAAATGCTCTGTTTTCCTCCTGATAAGTGGTGCAAAAATGGAGGAGGCAGTAATTCTGGTTTGGAAGGGGTTGCAATGGTTTTGTAAGGATGATTTTTTTTTTTGGTCTCTACTTGTGTAATTACTTAATGTGATTTCTATGAACTAGAGGTACAAATAAAGAGCGCCTGTACCGGAACAGGATTGCTGAGTATCACCAGACATTGCAGTATCATCACTCTGCTCCCAAAAATGTATGGGTTTTACAAATAGGATTGGAGTTTTTATTTAACATTTTCCCATTTAAGCTTTCCTGGCCCCCATACATCAGAGACAGAATCCTTATTTTTTTCCATATATGATTTTGTGTAATTACCTGGCCCCAAATGCTTTAGCTTGAGGAAGACTGGATGATTGGTGCTAAAATTGTGAGATTTGGACATATCAAGTAAAACTGAGAGTTCTACTTGTTTATTTGTTTTTGTTTGTTTTTTTTTTTTTTCCTCTGGATAATGAGATTTATAAGAAAACCAGTGCAACAAGCCAAGAAGCAGAAGCTTGTTGGTTCTGGGGTTGTGGATGGGAATGAGCAGGTTCCTCTTTATGCAGAGGTTATGGGTGGCAGGAACCGGTGCTCATGCAGGATGGAGCTGAAGCTCCAAGTGTCCATACTTGTCCTTGGCTGGTGGTGGCTTTGTTCCTCTGAAAGGGGACCTGCCTCCTCTCTCCTCTGCCTTTACCTGTCTTAAATTAGGTGCAGTGGGAGGGAGAGGAGAAACTGGGCAAATCGAGACAAGAATCAGAAGAAAAAGTAAAATAAATCAATAGGAGTGTTACCAGAGGGAAAGATTTTTGTAGTGGGAATCAAAGGCCCTATGAAACGCTGCAGTTCCTGCGTGTGCCTTCCTGGGAGATCTAATCTCACTCCGTGGTCTTATTTAATAAGCTTTTAGACGTGCATTTCACGTGTGAAGTGCTGACCTTGCAGTGATGGGTACCGTGGAGAATCTGAGGTACCGGGATGGAGAGAAGTGGTGGGTGATGAGCAGGAGCTCCTCAAAATGGCCACGCTCGCACTCGGGGTGTCTCTTCTGTGAACGCTGTTCTCTGTCCCTCTTTGGAGAGGTTTGTTGCCAGGAGCAACTTGTCTGCATTACTCCGTGACAGGGTAATTGCTCTGCCTCCCTCGACATCTGAGCTTCTGTGAAGGCTCTTCCATGCTCAAATTGTAGCTGTTACTATGGTCGTTGAGATGCAGAGCTGGGTATTTCCAATATATTAGGTATCAACGGAAAGGGTTGAGGGAAGCACAGAAGTAGTGGTGCTGTCATTCTCCTTCCTTCCTTCTCTGATGTGTTTTCACTGCGTATGTTTTTAATTACAGTGCGTGAAAGGAGGCTGGGGCAGACTAGTGCTAAGGCCTCTATGCTATTGTATGCTTTTAAATTCCTGCTCCAGCATCAGGTCAGTAAACATTCACGCTCCCAGCGCTACTGGCATTTAGTGTCTGGGTTTGTAAATGAGGAAGCAAGTCTACGTTGTTGTTACTGGTCTCCCAGTGAATCGGGAACGCACTCAACCAGCAAGGCATCAAGATCTCTGGGAGTACAGTTACTCCATTAGATTATGGATGCTGGTATCTTCCTCGCTCACATGTTTTGGATGCTCTAAGTCTGGGATTTTGAACACTTGAGATCTTTCAGTTCTTGAGGGCAGAGGAAAATGATCTACATGTGCCAGCGGTGGTGTTGGTCCTACAGTTTGCTACCAGTGATCATGGGATGAGAATAATTCAATCCTGTTTGGTGGAACGTGTCCCCATGTTCTCGCCGTGGTGTGCCACCATGCAGGTGCCATTTTGGCTCCGCACTGGTCAGTATGAAGTGAGGTGGTTTGGGGAGCAGAGATGTGCCCGGACTCACCGCCTACACTGGCTGTTGGGGTCTGGGCTTGTTGCTGTTGGGATTACCTGGGTGGTTTCAAGACCCTTCAGGAGCTCTGTCCTCAGGATTCAGTCATACAGTAAATCAGTGGCTCTGGATTAAACCCCAGCAGACTGAACGAGTGTATTGCCCAGCTGCAAATGTGAGGGTTTTATGCTGGTGAAGTGCTTTCTCTGCAGAACAAATACCGTACAATGTAGGCAGTGGGGTGAAAGCATCTCATTTGTTTCTTCTTGCCAATATATATCCAGCCTGACGGGATGCTCCAAGACCAATGGTGTAGTTTGTTCTCTGATCCCCTTCAATCCTTGGTTTCGCGGAGCACAATGAAAAGAAAGCTGCTCTACGGACCAGTGATGCCCTCTCATTTTATTTTGACCTCTCCTGACCTGAGGTGGATTTGAATCTACGACTGACAGTGCTCAGTATCCCATTACTAATCTCCTGAGCCACCCAGTTGCCCCATAAATCTGTAAGTGATATGTTTAACAAAGTGGAGATTAACACAACACTGCCACGGCAGAATTAAGATGTAGTTACGTCTTGAACCAGGGCTGGTTTATGTTGCTTTTCCCTTCTCTAGATGGAGCTGAAGGTCAGCATCTCACTTGGGACTTTTACTCCACCAAAACCGCTTCATTTCATGTTTTGAAATATCCACATAGCTTTTTTTGCATTTTGTTGGAATATTTTACACACTGATGATAAGCAGAGTTGCTGTTCCAAGTGTAACTTATTCTCACGGCCCCCCACTGATGAGACAGCCTTGTCTGACTCCTCTTCTGTTGCTGCCATGGGGAGCTGCCTGAGGATAGGTTTTACTGCTTTATTTTTTTGGCTAGGAAAATTTTATATTTGTTAAAAGAAAGTCATAGCGTTCTTTAAATAACAAAAAAAAAACAATGCAGTAGTTCAAAATCAATTTTGAACTATTGCATTTTTACAAAATAGACAATGAATACATTGTTCTCTTTTCATTCTCAACTGCTACTAAAATCACAAGACCTTTAGTTAGAGGAGTCGGATTCTCAGGCCTCTACAATTGTGGTACATTTCTTTCTCTTTTCTTCTACAAAGAATATTACTCTGTCTTTTCTTTCTAAACTGTAGGTGTGCATGGGTTTATATACAAAAGAAATTATCAAATTCTCTTATCCTGTTGATGCAAGGGAGTAGGGTAGGTAGCTGAAATGCTGGAGCCCGGTAAAATCAGAGAAATTTTGGATAATTTTGGGTCTGGTTTACCTTCAGAGCTCATTGAGTGTTTTTTTTTGTAGAAAGGTGTCATGGTTTAACCCCAGCCAGCAGCTAGGACCACACAGCCACTCGCACAAGGTGTGTGTTGAAGGTGGAAGCTACCAAAAGCAGGTTAGAAAAGAACCTCATGTGCCAGCTGTGGCTTGGAGTATTATGTATTAAATACCCTCGCAAGACTTCCGATGTCGAGAGGATCTTTATCTGAAATGCAAGTGACAGCATTATAAAGTTAATTTGATTAAGCCTGTCTGTGCTTTGCTGAAATAAAATGAGTAGATTTATGAAGGTAGCTTCACATAGGCCTGAAAAGGTTGATTAAATTAGATAGAGCACATTAAATTAAACCGGTAGTTATCTGTTACACATAATGCAGTGGCACGAGGTATCTGAAAACTAGAGGGATGGTGCAGGGGACGATGTTCTGTTTCCCCTGGGACCATTACTGTAGCCTATGTCCAATTCCTCCCTCTGATGGTTTTATACCTATGATAAAGCGGAGAGGTCTGCTGAACATGCAGTCACATGTCTACTTAAAACTTAGTTTTGTGAGAAAACATACGTGTGAAAAACTTTTTTTAATTTCTTAATGTGGAATGGGAGGCCCAGGAAAGGGGGGGATGATGCACATCTTAAGCTAGTGCTGTACAGAGCACCAAATGGAATCCTTTTCCCCACGATCATTAATGTAGCTTCATCTTTTCAGAGATTAAATTTAACTGCAGGAGGATATCACTGCTCTCCAAATACCCGGGTTTGTGCCGTTGCATAAGCAGTTAAGTAATCGAGGCCCAAATCTGCAAGCTGCCGCGTGGCGTGCAGGGCGCTGGTGGGCTGGAAGGATGGTGCTAATCCCCACGGCACCAGGCTGTGCTGTGGAAGGAGAACCAAAGGATGCACGGACCGATCACTGCTGGTAACGCAGCATCCACACCCAGGGCATTGTGCTGCCGGGCACAAAGTCCCCGAGCGGGCACTGCCTGCACCCGTCTGCCCACGGAGAGATGAGGATGGCGAGCAGCTGGAGGAGGCTTTGTCTCGGGGCCTTTCCCTGTCCTGTTGCTGAGCCACGCAAGGAGTCCCAGAAGAGGAAGAGGAGCGAGTCGGTTGCCCTCAAGTAAGAAGAGGTCCCGTTTTCCATGGAGCTGTTGTGTGCTGCAGCCTCCAGCAGTGATGGAGCTCCTGGTGCACTGGGTGCTGCTTCTCCAGCCCCTTGCCCCCCAGCCTTCCTCCCAGCTGGGAGGGCTCTCAGCCTGCAGTTTATCTTCCGATGGCAGAGCTGGGAGCTGGAAGACGGCTTGCACTGCTTTTTATTACCAGCATTACATGGGTAACATCCCATCTGATCAGCTGAGAAGTGCTGAGCTTTTCTGAAAGTTAGAGCTTTTCCAGGGACCGTGATGGCTGGACACACCGGGTCCATCTCATCCTCTGGAGCGGTGACTACCTTGCACCAATACAAGTAAATAATAATGGAGAGTCGTGACTCTGAGTATTGCTGTGTCAGAATTATAAAAAAAATATTGCCAAAGAGTACTATTTAATAGTTGGCTTTGTATTGGGAGATCTTTATACTTAAAATTCATATAAAGTTTCTTTAAGAGTCTATTTTCCAGGTCATGCATCTAGGTGGAAGAAAAATCTTTAACATAATTTCTAAGGTTTGGTTTCCTAAATTGCAGATCTATACTAAAATAAAAGAATGCTTTCTGAAAACAGGATTTATAGCAAGGAGTTAAAGGTTCTTTCTGCTGAGAGTGAAAGCTAAAAGTGGATCGCTGGCCTCATGCCAAATTCCATCAGCTCCACAGAAATATTCATAAGGTAGATCAATAATTAAGCCCGCTATGCAAAAATAATGCTGTGTTCAACTCAAATTGCTCTGCAGTGCCTGCTCATACACAACTGCTTGTTTTAATTTATTTTCCAATTGAGTTTTAGGAATATTACCAAGATTCAAGAGTTTCTTTTGGAGAATTTGGCTTGACTGTACAATGGATTCAGGTTATTCTGAATAAAATTCCTTAAATTTTTTATCCCAGGTGTTCGGAATTCTCATCTCCTGGCTGAGTTGCTGCTGTGCTAATGTTTTCAAAGGGTAAGCTAGTGTGGAAAATGGGTGGGATGGCAATAGCATTTCCTTAGTCAATATGACTGACTATAGGAAAAATATAATAATTAAATTTAGCCATTTTGCTAACATGCATTTTTTTTCTCCGTCTGTCTTTAATCCTCATGTTTTCAGCCCTCCCTAGAGAGAAATGAATTTGGGAGAATGCGATAGGTCCTTTTTTTCTCTTGTGCTTTATCAGCAAAACAGCGGCAGCCTTGTAGTTGCAGAATTTCTATAACTTGTGGGGAAAAGAAGTCCTTCTATCTAATTAGTTCTATCTAATCTCAGAAGACATGTGCAGGACCAGCTGTTTATCCCACTTGCAAATGGAGCAAGTTTGATGCAGCGTTCAGTAAATGTGGCCTCTACGTTTTCAAAGGGAGTAAAGACTTTAATTCCTACTCCTATAGGCTAGAGAGAAGTGTGTTTTCCACCCCCTTCCAGGGGAGAAACTCGGTGCTGCACGAGTTGTGCCTCGACTGAAAAATTGAATTGCTGCCGGTAATAGTTTGCTTTCTGCTCTTTGAAAAATTCTGTCTTCCAGGCCTGCAATTATATATCTTTTATTTATAAAACCTCTCCTACAAGAGCGCTCATGGTAGTGAAAACTAGCTGGGAAATAATTTCTCATTAATTAAGCTCCTGCATATCCCATGATTCTGATGGAACAGGTTGCCCAGAGAAGCTGTGGCTGCCCCATCCCTGGAGGTGTTGAAGG
>JAOXJM010000079.1:2665342-2677034 GCA_026413425.1 Tringa solitaria | reverse complement strand
ACTGATGCCTCGTGTCTAATTAAGTCTGTCCTTGGGAGGATTGGGGGGGGGGGGGGGTGGTGGTGGTGAGGGGTGGAAATCACTAGCTCAGCCCTCACAGATGGCACAATGGCTGAGTAATCCACCAGCTCTGAATGTAATTAAATCAAAATGTCTGCAGGGCTTGAGCTGGTGCTTCCACATGTCATGGGGAAAGATCTCGTAAAGCCAATTTATATTCAGAATTACAAGCTGCGATAAAGAAGATGACTGTAGAAAAATGGCTGTTTCACTTATTTAATAAAAAAAAAAGCTGTCATTTTAAAGTGGAATCAAGGCTATATTCAGTTTTAATCCCCCTTTTAACTGAACATCCTCTTGTAAAGTTGCTAAAGTATGTTGTGGAAGGAAAAAATAGTCTGTAGTTGAAGAAATAGTAAATCCTCTTGGTAAAGCTGTTATGGAGGATTTTCTGTGAAATGTGAAGTGCTTCAGAGTGTTAGTGTTAAGCTTAAGCAGGACATGGTAGTATAATATAGCCAGGATAGACTTTCTGACATCCATAGGTCTTTCTTCTGTGCTGGATAAAACATTTGCCAACCTGTATAGCAGGATATAACCAAAACTGTCTTAAAACTTACTTATTTCTGCCCGTAAGATTAAAGTGATCAGCTTTGACCTTACAGTTGAGTCTTCAATACTAAGTCCCTATAGGTTGTAGTTATTATGTCAACATCCTGAAATAAACCAGCACTGCCTCAGATGTTACACTTCACTACCTACTGCCTGCTTGCTATGTTTAAATGTGGAAATTAATGTTCTTATTAAAATGAGAGGCTTTAATGAGCAGAGAACTCTCCGTCCTGGTGCTTTGAGGGAGTTCACTAACTGCAATGTCAGTGTGCCAGCTGCAGCACATTTCTCCAAACTCTTTCTGAGGTTATAGCTAAATCCATGAGAGTGGGTCTTTTTTTAATATATATTTTATTTCAACTTTCCAGTGAATAAGCCTACCTTTCCCTTTCTCTTCCCTCCCAGTTTATGGTCTCTGTAAATTATAGTGGGACCTGCTTCAATCATCTCTTGTTTTAATAAAAATCCACTGATAATAAAGTAAAAATGATATATTTTTTTTTTATCAATACATCACAGAGTGCTGGTGTTACAGCGTTTTAAAGATTGTAACTCTTTCTTCACCACATGTTGAATGTGATCTTGCTTCAGTGAAGTTTCTACTGATTTAAACAGTGGGAAAGCCCAAGCCCAAGAGGTTGTAGATGCTGTGGTTGAGGTAGATGCACACTTAATTGTGTTTTACAGATTGCTTTCTCTTCTGAGCTAGAGAAAGCGATGTAAAGGAAAGCATTATTATTACAAGGGCTTGTTGAGGCTAGAATGTTTAATAAAATACTTTTATAAGTTGTCACCCCAGAGCAATTAGTAGAGGAAAAGTTTGCGTAGTGCAGTGACCCCAAAGCTGATGCACCCCTGTGCAGACAGAAATCTTTGCAGCAAAAATTTGAATTCAAACTGGCCTTTGGCTGGGCCAGCAACCCAGTTTGATCAAAGCTACTATAGAAAAGGGGACACTGCATAACTCTAGCATTCCTCGTTCGTTTTGTAGCTGCTTTTGCCTCTGCTGCCTTAGGCATCACGAGTCCTGTAGTGCTGTATAGCGCAGACATACCTTTGGTTGCATTCCCGTGTGCTGAAGACATACCAGCAAATCTATGTTTATTCTAGTGTAGGGAAAAGCTCCTTTCCCCTCTTTAGGAAGACTCTCTCTGTGCAGCGAGACAGGGGAGTCAGTTGGTTTCAGTGAGCTTTTCAAGGACTTCTTCAGGGGGATGGGATGGAGAGTGGGAAAATTGTGTTGCAGTCTCTGCTCAATAACAGTGTTATGGGATGGAACTGAGTGCTGTGCTGGCAAATTAAAACAACAGACAGAATCCTCCTCGGCCATTGAATGGCCTCCCACTGGCCATTGAAGAAGAGAGGGCTGACCCCTTTGATCCCTCAGCTTCATACTAAGCAAGATGCAGATGGGATGGAATAACCCTTTGGAGAGTTTGGGGTCACTTGTCCTGTCCCCTCCTCCCCGCGGGTACAACCCCTCTATGCTCTTCTGCTTCCAACCCTCCAACGTGGCAAATAAAAGTGAGCTGACCTTGGTTGTTATAGCAATAAGTATGAGCAGGAGCCTCTCTGCATCCCATCCCTTGGCATTCACTGCAAACACCAGGCATTATCACTGCCAGAAGCAGACACTGTCTGAAAAACATACCAATAATTTCAGAGAGTGCAGTCAGTTAGAAGAGACTTGATTGAAAAGTAAAATTACTGACAAGGAAAATCGTTCTGTCTCCAAGCAGGACACAGATCAAATCAGAATTCCCATGATTTGGAATTGTATGGTTACCCACTATATTATTTAAAAAAAAAAGAATTCCCTCCCACTCTTTGGAGTAAGATGCTTTGTTGTGCTGATATGGGCAGTATTACTTGGACAAAGATATATTTAGAAGGTATATTAGAGTTTCTAGACTCTGTTCTGATGGAGTCTTACAACTACTGACTTGTTATTGCGTATTTAAGCAGTTTCATAAAACGTTTAGAAAATAACAATACAGTGTGTGCTGTAAAGGAAAAGGATTATATTTTGAGTTAATATTTCTATTCAGTTTTTAAGTGTTAGCTTTCCTGTACGTGTCTGGCTTTTTCAAACAGAGCAATACAACTAAAAGGAGCCATGCAGCCAGGGAAATTGTTGTTTTTATTTAATATTCAGTTCTTGAAAGAATAGGGGAAGGTAGTTGTGCATATTAACATGGAGAACAGTAGTGTTTGTAAGGCACGGTTCTCTGGCAACAGGCCCAGCAAGCTCAAATCAGAATATATTACTCTTAATCCCCAAATCCCCGCAACCCAGATTTCCCTTTAGCTTTCTAGCATTGTGGTGAAAGAGAAACAAAACGCTTCAATGCTTCTTGTTTGTGCCATGTTTCCAAATACCTGATTTAACTGGGAGAACCGGGCTGTAATTTATATGTTTGGTTGTGTTTATTCCTCCATCTTTAATCGGAGAATGACGGTGTAGATAGCGGCAGGAGCTGACAAAACAGATAGGTGCTCCGTCGGGTGAAGAGTGCTAACACGTTGAGTCGTTCTGCCACCTTTTTGGTGCACTTAAATCAAATAAAATTCCCCCAGAGCAGCAGACACGTTCACGGGGCCCCACTGAAGGAAGGTGTGTTTGGACAAGGCTTTCTCCTCTCCTGTGCCCATGCGAGGCTTTCCGAGTTACGGTTTGGTTTTGTGTCCGCAGGGAAAGCTGCACGACCCTCAACTCATGGGAATCATTCCAAGAATTGCACATGACATCTTTGATCACATCTATTCCATGGATGAAAACCTGGAGTTTCACATAAAGGTAAATGCAGAGTGACGCATTACGCAATGGGTCGGGTGGCAGAAAGTCAAGCTGGGTGGGAAATGTGTGTCCACACAGATTCTGCTGTGGGATTTTTCCTTTCTCCCTTTTATAATTTGAAAAAACACCTCATTTTATTAAGGACATTTACTAGAAATAATCCCATAGAGTTAGTTGCCTTTGATAGACATTTTTTTTTCAGCTCAGGTTTGTTAGTCCCTTGGTTGCCTTGTCTCTCACTGCAGTTGGTCGTAGCCAACTTGGGAAGAAATAACAGACTTGACTGCAGCTTCTCCAAAGACCATAGCTCAGCCCCACTAGTTAGGACCATAAATACCATTGATCCACATGACATCTGTGAGAATATTGACAGGGATTTAAACAGTCCTCCATAGTGTGGGGGTTTGAAATGGAGGAAAAATGGCTCTAGACAACTTACAGAAGATGTTTAGAAGCAATTTTTAGCTCAAAAGTGGCGGTCTAACTTGATTTGAACAGCTGCTACGTTTTTTCATGTCCCTATCTCAATCCCAGCCATATGATCTCTCAAATTTTTTGAGTGACCTTTAATTCCTACTGTTATCCACTTTCCTGGGGAGCTCTCAGCCATGGGGGGGCATTGGTCCGTCTGGCAGAGTTGGGGTCAGGCTACAGCTTCCTTCCAAGCAGACATCAGTAAAATTACCCAGTGGATTGCAGGAAAAATGAGTATTCCTCTGTGTCATCCCTCCCTCAAAATGCACAGAATACACCTAGATAGCTTCAATAAAGTTAAGTGGCTGAGCACAGGTAGAGTGTGAGAACACTGTCCCTTCTCCTGCTGTGACCAGGTGATGCTCTCTGAGAATGGTCCTCTCCTCCTCTGTCCCTCTTGGGCCTGAAAGTTAGAGATGAATGGCTTTTTAGTGCTGCATGGATTAAAGCCCTTGAAGCACTTCTTGGGGGATATATGAATATATATATATATAAAAATAATCTAGCAGAGTACCTCTGAACCAGCTTCTGATCTTCTGGAACGACTGGGTCCTTCTGTATTGAGAACCTTCTTAGCAGTGCCTGTTTATGGGGGTGCTTGTGAAGTACAGAGAGAAGAAACAGCCTTACCAAGTACAAATAAACCCTCTAAATATTTTAATGGACCTTAGATTGTAAATATGGAACTCCTTAAGAAGCAACACCTGTGAATTTTCCTAGGAATGGCTTCCATAGGAGTGACACTGATTTCTTTTCATCATCTGTAATGCTGTCCTGTGGCTATTGCTGTTTTACTGATAGCACTTGGATGCATTTTGATAGCACAGATGGGGACCCCCTTGTACAAGACGTAGTAAATGCCTGTCCTGGCAGAAGATTATCACTTTATAAAACATGTTCTGCCAGTGCTGAATTGCTTCAGCGGTTTCCCGTCCTAGTTGACGTTTATGAATATCTTAACAGAAAAGCTGCCTAAGTAGCTATGAATGAGTGAGTGATTATACAAGGAGCTGTCATTGAGAGAAATGCATGTTCTGTCATTGGGAGCAAGAATTGAACCAAACTGTCAGACTCTTTGAATAACTGAGTCAACGTTGAAAATTAATTTAATTTTTTTTTCTCCCCCACTTTACTAGAGACCCGTTTAGAACAGGGAGGGAGACTTGGTATTTCCTGTGTGTGTTGGTCCTCAGCAGTGTGTTAATAGGATAATATAAAGCATGTGAGTTAAGTCTGGGTGAACCAGGCTGTTGAAATGAGCTGGTCCAGAGGATGGCTTTAAATGGGACATGGGTGAAGTAAATGCACAAAAGCAAAATATATCTGTCGTCAGGCAGGAAGATCAACTCATCAGGCTAAAAAATTAGACATAATTTATTTTTCACGTGAGACAAAACGATGCTTTATTAAATAGCTAGAGTTTACTGACAGCTAGAATTTAACTGTCTAGTATTCTAGCTAAATAATCCCTGGATAAAGCTTATTTAGGGTAGGGTTAAACACCACACCCATAACACATTTCTCTTTGCTTCTGTGAGTTGAATACCCTTTTATTAAGAGAGTCATTCATTCATTCATTCTCCCTCTACTTATTTATTATTTTTTTTAGGACAATTGTGCCTTTGTTACAGAAAAGCTCATTTTCAGTTTCGTCTTTGGGAATTGATTCAAGACAGAACTTTTACATCTGCTTCATTTAAAAGTTTCTTTTAATATATATATTGCTTAGGCTTATGTAACTGGTGTGTTAAACCACTGACAGGGCTGGTGAATATCAATATCTCTCTTATGGTTGTCAAACCTGACCCTTCTCGTGATGCAGCTGTACTGATATGATAGCAAATTGACTTGGTTTTGTTCAATACTTTTGTCAATTTTGCCTATGTGAAAAAAAAAAAAAAGATAAGATTTGTCAGATTATTTTTTGTGTACTTTCCTGATGAATCATAGATAAATGGAGAAAGATCAATGACTTGTGAATCATTCAAAATACTGTTGCGTTCACATGAAAGATGTAATTCAAACAATGTGGGAGGTGGGGTTTATTTTTAGTTTTGTGCTTTTTATTTTGACAGATACAGAACTATAGGTACTGAGATTTTTAAATTGCCAAAGTTTAAATCTGTAACGTTTATGATTACTTAATTAGGTTTCCTACTTTGAAATATATTTGGACAAAATAAGGGACCTACTTGATGGTAAGTTCTGCATTTCTTATGTGACTTAGTGGTTTTGGGCTTGTTATAGTGCTTTGAGTCAATGCTTATGGGGAAGCAGTTTCTTTCTTTGATAGTGATTTAAATTTAAGCTGGGTTTGTGAAAGAGAATTTTGCAGTTTAAGTCATCTGATCTCTGTCTTCTGTGCACCTACCTCTGCAGTGCGACGTAGCTTTGTTATAAATCAATGAGTACAGAGAATTTTACAGACTTCAAGAGAGGTCTGAGCCTCATTGGCAATGTATATTCTTAAAGAAAAAAACTGTAATTAAAAAATTTATATAGTGTTCTGTTTGTGGGGCTCTGAAGGCACTGGCAAGGGACAGTGAGGACAAGCAACAGTTTATTAAATTTAGAACACATTGGGTTCAACTTATTCCTCACTTTGGTTCTGTTAGGTAGAGTTTGTTGGGAGGGATCTGTATCTTACAATTTGGGTCTGTATATGTGTGCTGTAAGTTAATGAAAGTGTGAATTATGTGTCTGAAGACAGAAATCTATGCGAATGGTAACACAAAACCAGCAACATGTATTTGAGCTTTTCTGAATTCCAATGAGTTCTTCTGTCTCTTTTGAAATTCTTGCTGTCTTGGCAAAATCCAGCTTGTTCTGTGTTTATTTTATTAATACAAGCAGCAAACAAAAGCTTTTGTGCCATAAAGTTAACTTTAAAGAAACAAGTACAGGATTGACAGAACAAGACACAGATTTTCTGTAGCAGAAATATTGGTAGTTTATAAGGAATGGGAAGCGACTACAATTCTCATTTACAAATTTAATACATTCACGGTATTTGTCTCTCATGCCTGCAGCTGACACGTTATTACCTCGGAATATTCCTAATGATCTCCATCCTTTTTTGTAGTGTCAAAGACAAACCTCGCTGTACATGAAGATAAAAACAGAGTCCCATATGTTAAGGTAAAGGAAAATGTGACGCTCCGTTTTTCATTCTTTCTCACATATGTATTTATTTACACATTTCCATTTCTATCCCAGTGCATTTGCTGAAATAATTCAACTCATGTTCTGAGTCTTGAATGTTCAAGTAGTATTGGATTTAGACAGTTTCCTGAAATATTAATGGGCTTGAATCGTGTTTGCTTTATTTTCCTGACTTTAAACATTTACGTTTTGTTAGTATGGTGTTGAGTTTTAAGTATTCATATTCCCATTTCATGTCAGATATGAAAGAGAAGAATTTTGTTCTTTAATGTTTTGTTGCATGGATGTTGTAAGCTCACAATATTTTACAACAGATTTGTTGGGTTAGGAATTTGTCTTATGACTTCCTGGGCCCTCAATTAAATGTAATATATTTGTTATGAATGTATGTGAGCCCTAATAATATACATATAATATTGTTCTGTTTATTCTCATCCTGGGGAGGGAAAAAAAAAAAAAAGGATAAAATAATTCCTTCAGTAATATTGCATGAAGGCAGAGAACAAGGACTATGCACCTTGTCTTGTAGTTTGAGAGAGAAAAACAGTAATTAGTAACAGGAAAATATGCCTTATCATTCCATGTGTTCTATGAACAGAAACTCTTTTCTGCTCCTTGTTTGGATTTGACCAAATCTTTAATCTTGTGAAAGAAAATTATCCCTCAAGTTATCCCGTGGAGTCCTCCTGAAAGTCATACAGAGGCATGTTTTGGTCCATTGCCTCTTTAATGATCATGGTGGCTGCTGATGGGTCTTCTAATTATTTTGTTCATCAGTGCTAAATATTCATCCTGAGGGCATTTGGAGTATTAGGACAGTTCCTAAACTTTTCTGTGTTCGACTTGCCTATTTCTAGGGTTGTACAGAAAGATTTGTATCTAGTCCTGAAGAAGTTTTGGATGTCATTGATGAAGGGAAAGCGAACCGTCACGTAGCCGTCACAAGTAAGTATTCTGGTTATAAAGCGCGGGTGGTAGTAGCTTCCCAGTGATGTATTGATTCTTCATGTTCAGAGAGTACTTCAAATTACTTGAACAGTGTAATGATGTACAAATCATAGCACTCTAAAATTAATAGAGCTGTACTTTTTTTTACCACTTCACTGCATACAGAAACAGTTATTGACTTTCAGCTTTGAGAACTCCTGAATTTAATATATGGCATTATATAGTATTTTTATATAAAGCGTCAAAATATGTACTGTCACACATAGTATAGATATTTTAAAATGATGTATAGCTGAAATTATGTACGTACACTCTTCTTTGTGCTACAAGTCAAGGACTCAGAGCAATTCACTGGTCAAATGGGAGTCAAAGACTGCAGAGCAGTTGGGGGCCTCTTGCGAGTTGAGGTTGAGTTCCAATGACGGCCAAGCAAACAAATATTCCTCAATTAAAAACCAGAATATTCACTCCAGCCTGTGCCAAACGCGCTGCCGTTGTGTTGGGTGCAGGCTTCTAGCATTACTGTGATAAAAAGGGCAGGTATCTTTGGCTGGTTTCCCAGTTTGTACTCTAAGATGTCTTTGATCCAAGCAATGAGCTTGGCAGAAACTCTTGTAACTCAAATATTTGTGCTGGGGTGGTGTTTAGGGTATGGGGGTTTTGTGCTAGCTTTTTTTTTAAATTTAATTTATTTATTATCATGCACTGGGTAACTTCTTTCTCTTCCATGTCCCTACCTTCTTGATTTGGTAAATACTATATTTCATTAACTTCCCTGTGCATTTCTCATCATACCAACTGTAATGTATCCTCTTTTTTTTTCTGCGTAACATTTCCTCCCATTGTTTCTGCTATTCTCTTTAACGAAAAATATCCAAATACACTTCTTGCTGTGATACTGCCTGTTGAGCTTGGTGCACCCAGAAAAGTTCTGACAGAAGTTGACAGAGATTGAATTTTACCTAGACTGAAATGGCGAGGAGCAAATTTGGAAGTCTTATGGAAAAAAATAGCTTTGGAGGTGGAAGAGAAAAAGGGAGTTGAGAAAAAGGGAGTTAAGAAAAATATAAATATTGCTGTGAATGTGAATGGGGAAAGGTGGTAGTGGATTTTAAAGTAACAGAGAAAAGAGAGAATAGAGATGAGAAGGGGGTTGACTGATTCTTAATGTTTTCTTTTTGCTACTTTATGAAACTACAAGCATGATCCAGTTACAATCAAACTGGGAATAAGTGGAAGCTGAAACTGTAGCTGCCCGTGTTTCACCTGCTCCCTGGGTGAAGGAGGATTTTTAATTCCATAAACAATAAAAATCACCAAATTTTTAATTTAAATAGTATGTTTTTGATGCAAACTTCTGCTAAAATATTGGGAAATTGTTACTACTTCTCTTTAAGTTTTCTTGCTCAACTCAAAATTATTCCTGTGCCCAGGATGCTGACCATACATCCTCGTTGCAGTTCTGCGTATGTTATATCACAGCAGGTTTTTGTGTGAGCTGCCTATGCTCATGAAGAAGCATAAAAGGACAGAACCTTTATTTCTTACTGTATCGATGAAATGTTATTTTATTACTCTTATGCTATGTTTTTTGTGTGATTTTTTATTCCTCTGAAGCAATAAAATTTGACCAGAAATAGTTAAAAAAAAAAAACTTTCAGAAAAGAAAGAAGAAAAAAAAAAGGGTGTGGTTTTTTTTTTCCCCAAGGCTACATTTTGTCATGAATCTGGTTATTTTGATGATGTTGGGAGAAAGTAAGAGCTCTTTCTGTAGCTCATGAGTTTTATTTGCAACTCTTGGTGTAGATGCTGCCGTCAGAACAGCGGTCTGGGCTCTCCAATCTCCTCGTACTAGCCATAGGCTAGCTCTGGTGAGATATCATTTCTTGTCAGGTTCTAAAGTCAATTAAACAAAACCTTTCAAATGTGATTGCAGATATGAATGAACACAGCTCTAGGAGCCACAGTATCTTCCTCATTAACATTAAACAAGAGAATGTGGAAACTGAGAAGAAACTCAGTGGAAAGCTTTACCTGGTGGACTTGGCTGGAAGCGAGAAGGTAACTTACTTTTTCCTGAACTGTGAATAATCCTGCTGGGGCCACTAAATTGAGCATGTGAATGTACAAATTAAGCTAGGTTTTACAGAAGTCTTATCTTAGGTCATCGTTAGTATGGCAATTGCAGGTTTTTTTTCTTCTTTTCCTTTTTTTTTTTCTTTTTTTTTAACGTGGGATGGAGAAAAGCAGCAGATCAGAACTGTTGGTATGAAATGCAAACCCTAAAAATCTGCAATATGTCTTCACTTATAATAAAGTGGATTGAACCAGTATACTTCTATATAGCTTCACATTTAGTTAGGGGTATTTGAAGAAATTAATGTAATTTAATGTAAATTTTCAAATTAAAACAACTATTTTAACTTTCTTACATTCAGATATGCCTTATTTCTAGTGATTTTCTGTGATTATTTCATGTATTGGATCAATGAAATAACAGCAGTTATGATGAATAATGCAGAATAATGCAGTTATACAGCTGAAGTCTATCTGAAGCTCCCTGAATGAGTCTCTTGATTGTGGTGACTATTTCTGCTCTCCAATATAGAAAAATACTAACCAGAAAAAACCTTGTATCTGTTTACCAAAGGACTAATGGTCTAGAACAGTACTGTGTTGGGAAAATGTCATTGTTTCCCAGTTCTTCTGGAGAGTTCAAAATTGTTTCATTGTAAATGAAATAAATGATAAAACTCATCATCTTGCAACACTATGGCATTCTTTATTCAAGCTGGATCCCTGTGCATGTCAAAATAATTGCTCAAGATGAAGCAATGTCTCTCATTGTGGTCAGAGATTTCTATTTCTTTCTGAAAATGAGAAGTAAAATAAAAGGTTGTGTTTGATAGGCTGGGCAGCTTTCAGAATGCTCATGGGAACACACAGTTGATAAGCCATCAGTACAACAGGGAAGCCGTTCACCAGAGTAATTAATCATGTTAATTTCTATTATTGCATGTAATAGTAAATGTGACATTAAAAACTCTTAGTGGTGTTTAGAAAGTGAGTGCCTAGTCAGGCTCTGCTCTCCTCTGAAAACTACACTTTTGTTTGTTTGGGTGTACAAAAAACCTGAAATAAGGGTTCCCTGGGTAGATTGTCTTCTTAAAAGACATAATTCTGTTTCCTTTTATGTCACGTGGTGTTTTAAGGGGAAAGTACATATACTGTAGTTTTAATGTAGAGAAAAATATATGGCTTCATCTTACTTTTCTGTGCACTTCCCCACCTACCCCACCCCCCCAAAAAATAGAGAAAAGACTGTAAAACTGTGTTGCTGTTTAAAAGTGTGCTGGTCCCAGGCCACCAAGCTTCTCTGGCCTGGGCTACTTTGGGATCCAGTTTGTAGACTGGTAAACCTTGCATTCAGCATGAGTGAAATCACACTTTTTCTGTCCTGATATTCTTGGTCCATGCAAGCAGAATACAAAGGCAAGATCCTTGTTTGGTGGCACATTCTGTGCCACTGAGAATACACCTGTGGTGTTCCCCATTTCTATGGACAGTCTGGTCTTAGAAGCGGTCCCCAAGTGTCCTCAGGAGAGCACGGACTTACCAGCTTTTCGCTGGGTTTTTTTTGTTTGTTTTTTTTGGTTTTTTTTTTTGTCAGAGTTAGGTTGATGGTTGGACAAGATGATC
>JAOXJM010000079.1:2541065-2554672 GCA_026413425.1 Tringa solitaria | reverse complement strand
GGGGGCTTGGAGCAACCTGGTGTGGTGGGAGGTGTCCCTGCCCAGGGCAAGGGGGTTGGAACTCAATGATCTTGAAGGTCCCTTCCAACCCAAACTATTCTATGATTCTATAAAGTATGGAGGAGGAGGGAAGCCCTGCTGGAGCACATGGATTAGGAGAGCAGTCGAGAGGAAGGGTGATGAGAGGGCAGCCACCGAGCCTGCCGTGGAGGGGAGGAGAAGAGGACAGCCCCACACTCTCTTGAAAAACCAATTGCAGAGAAATCTGAGAGTTAATGTGGGGAAGGAAAGGCAAAAGAGCAGTGGCAGCAGGAGGAAACCTGACTTAGGGAAACCTTCTGTAGAGAGGAGAGGATGAAAGAGCAGTCTGGGTTACCGCAGCTCGGCGATCTGTCATGTAACTGCGGGGTGTAAATTTGATTTGAAACCTAAAACCCTTGTGTCTGAGGCTGAGAGGCAGCCCTCGTGTTGAGGTACGAGCCTCTACGTCCCGCTGGCGGCCGTGGCTGAGCTGGCACCGTGCATTTCCCCGGGGTGAAGGGAGAGCACGCAGCTCGTGGTGCTTCTGGAGACGCCTGGCTTCAAGAAGGAAAGCCATCACGAGGGAAATCACTCCCTGTCCCAGGATGTTGGCACTGCACGTGTAACAGGACTTCTCCCCGTCTGTCATCGGCGCCTTCCAGGCTGTCATTCCACCCGGGCTTTGCTGCGACTGCTGTGGAATTTGCTGTCCCCAGGCAAGTAATTTCAGAGCTCCCTTAACTGACCTCCAACCCTTTGCTGCCATTAAACCCTGTAAATCTCTCTGGTATGAATCCAGCACGGGGTAGATGATTTTGGAGATAGTAATAGTGACTGAATTACAGTGGAAGGGGTTTTTTTTGTTATTTTTTTTTTTTGGCAAAAAAAAAAAGATCAGGGAGAACGATGTTAGTCATGTGGATAAAAGAATAACCTGATGTATGGACTCAGAAGCTAATATGCTGAACTGATTTTTTTCAAGCCTTATAATTGAGATGAAAAGATTCTGATATGTTCAGGTGAGCTAAATTAGACCCAGAAAACAAAGGTACAAAAATGGTTATGTGGTTCCTATAGATTCATGTGCTCCTGTGGTGTTTTGTGGGTTTTTTTGATGAAGATGCTAAAGGCTTGTGACTTGGCACGGTGCTGGGATGTGAGAAATACTTGTGTGTGTTCCTTTGTTCCTTACGTGACTTCAGGTAACCTTGTCTCCATCCCTTGTCTGCAAAGTGGGGATAAAAGCTCTTCTCCACCCCCCTGCTTCCTTCTGCCTGGATCTGGGGGGGCAAATCTTGTTTGGCCTTAATGACCCTCAAGGACCTGCTCCCTTTGGGTTCCAATCTTACAGAAGGCGTTTAGATCCTATTTTATTAATTTAATGATTATACATTAATCTTAAACTTTGTAGAGTAATTGTGTGCTCAGACCAAAGGCTCTGTGTGTGTGTTGAAAGTACATTTCTAACGTTTCCCCTGTAACCTCTTCCCTTCCAGCAGCTGAGGGCAGAGTCTCTTTACTTGATCACAATCTGCCTTAGGGGCTGGTTGGCTTTTTTTTGGGTTTTTTTTTTTTTTTGAGACATGTTATTAGTCTTTCTTCGCAGAAGAAGCTTCCATTAACAGCCAGACTGCCTCTGACCGAAATACCACTCAGAATATCTCTTTTCTTCATCTGACCTGTCTTCAGTGTCTCGTTGCCTTTATTCCAGACGAGCCACGTGCTGCCTCCTCCCTGCTCTCGCCACGGCAGAATCCAGCCGTGGTACCCATTTAGCATCCCGTGCCTGTCTGGGATATAAGGGTGTCCAGAGCTGGAATACTGGGGCAGAATCACTGCTCTTCATTATTTCTATACCTCATTTACAGGTATTGATTGATTATTCCTATTTATTATAATTTTTTTTTCCTTGTGATGAACCTCAGGGGAACCTATGGCTTCTATCTACTTAAACTTTAATTGAAACCTACAGAAATCTTTGTTGGATGTCAGTGGGGCACTATTTCCGTGGCTTCTACATCACCGGCCACATATGACAACAAGGAGCGTGGGACACGTGGACTATATTCTGGGGATTTTTGTCCCATCCAAAAGCTGGAGGTGAACATCTATCAAGGAGGGAAGAATTTACGTGGGCCCTGAGGCTAGAAATGCTCAGGTTTCCCTGTCAGTCACAAAGTCAAGCGAAAGGATCCATCTGACAAAAAAACAAACCTTCTCCAGAAAATAAAATTTAGATGAGAGTTGTGCAGGAAAATCCCTTTGTAGAAAGAAATTTTCCATTTTTGTTTTATTCTTGTGACTTGATTTTTAACCAAGAAGTACCCCTTCAGAATACATCTCTCTGCGGTCTCATTAAAATAGTGATAATCTTTGTGCCCTGTTTGTTTCTCCAAAGTGCGAGTCGTCGTATCATCTTTGTGCCACTGACTTTTATGGCACTTTATTAGTTATTTATTGGTCACTTTTAGCCAGATTACACAATATATGTGCACTAGCACTAGTTGTATATAGCCATGTCTTGCACCCATACCCTCCAGAGCTGCTTCAGCAGCTGTTGAAACCCCTGACACTCCCTGGGATTAACTAGTAATTAGAGCTCTGGCCACGGCTAATAAAGTAGCACTGGAAAAGGTTTGTCCATCATAAAGCATAAAACCAAACACAGAAGCAAGTGGTTTGAACGCTTGGGTAATTCTAATTTGTGTTTGCAATTCCATGTAATTTTTTTCTATTTTTGCTCTTCTGTGAAGGACACAATTGGTGTGTCTCAGAGGCGTCATGAGGATATGGCAGAAGGCATCTAGCCCACTGAAACTTTATCATTTAATTGTATAAAGAGCCTTGACCTTGGTTTTTGACCACTAAAAGCAGCGTGGAGAGAATATGTTCCAGGGTGTACAATCAGCTGGGCGTGCTTGTCGTCCCATACAGCTTTGTGTCACCCTGCAAGCCACTCCTGGTGTTAAAAATTTAACTTCTGGGACACCAAAGTACCAAAGCGTCCTTTCCAAACAAGGGAAAGGAGATGGTGGCTGAAGTTCTTCTCGCTTTCAGTAAAACAACAGGCTCCTCAGGGTCAGATTTTAAAGTTGCTGCTTGGCAGCATTTTTGAAAAAGCATCTATATTCTTAAGGAATTCGGCAATATCCTTAAAAGCCTGGCCAAAAATATCAACGTCCCAGTTTTCAGACTAGTCAATAGGCTGTGAGTCAGTAAGCACGCTTCAGAATGGAGAATAAAAATCGTAATTGTTTCTATTGCTAATAAATCCCTCTGGCTTTATCGCTAAAGCTGCCAGAAATGCAGCAAGGAACAGATTTTTTTTGGGTGTTTTAATCGTATGACTAATCCTGGCTGAACTCAGCTAGGAAAACTAGCATGAACATGCATTTCTCAGCGCAAATAAAGACTTTGAGTAATTTGTCTCACGTGAAAAGCGGCTTTGCTAGTTGGTTTTTGGTTTTGTGGGTTTTTTTTTCTGTACTCCTCCCTCTGATGATCTGGTTGTCACCAGCCATCATGCCGTTCCATGAGTTTCGCCTGGGAGTGTGCTGGGAAGGATGAATCTGTGCACCCCTATTTTTTTTATTATTTATTTTTTTTTTCTTCTTTTTATCTTTTCTGGACGTTTATAGCTGAAGGTCGAACGATGCTGACACGGAAGCATCCAGAGGGTCCTGGCGGTCAGATAAGGCAGCCGCAGGTGACTGTGAGCCTTGTAAAGTAACCAAAGGCGAAACGCAGTCTCCTCTGAAGCTCTTAAGTGCAGAGCAATTACATAAAATTTGCTCAACTCTTCCTGGTATCCGCTGAAATCTAAGCGAGGAAGAATGCGGCGTGAGACGTTAAGATTGATAGAATCCTCGATAGGGCTGCAGCAGCTCAATAGCTCTGTGTTTCCTCGCTGGATTCCTTCAGTATTCCCATTGTTAGCTTCAGCTTGATAAATGCAAGGAGATAGCCCCAGCCTTCCATTTGCACTGTCTTGTTCACGTGGAGGACAGAAAGTGTTTTACCTCTTTGCTTAGCTGGTCAAAATTCATATTTTTGCTTCTGACTATAAGCTAAAGTGACGCAACTTTAATTTTTCTCATGTTTGGTGTGGTGTTATGCCTCTTTTTAAAAAAAACACAACCAACCAAACAAACCCAAATGTGATACTTGTTAGGAGGGGGCAATCCAAAGGCTACTAATTTCCAAAAGTAGTGTAACCCTAGCGCTGGGCACTGATATGTGGGCAACAATGGTGTTATTCATGCTGGTCTTCAAAGATTGAAAATGAGTGATTAAATAGGCTGCCCTTCTGGGTTTGGGAAAATCAGGACTGTGCTCTTTTCCACATTTATATAGGAAAAGGTGTTGTGGGGGGAGAAATAGCATATTTTTATCTTTTTTATTTTTCAATCCCCAGGCAGGGAAGCAAGTTCCACTGCTGGTGGTTAAATGATTCCGTAAATGCTGGGAATACTGAAAATCAGATATAGAAATTCGATGTGCTGCATCTAGTAATATGCTGAACCAAAATACTGTTTCTGCTAATTACTGTTACTGCTGAACTGATCTAAGCTGGGTGTTGATGTTAATCCTCTGTGCTTCTAAGCAGCTTTTTAATTTTTACGATTTGTAATTTTTTACCTTGCCGTTTGAGATCTTACTGTCTGAGGTGTCAGAGCTAAAACTGATGATTTCGGGCTGGGTGAAGCCCAGGACACTAGGACACCGTGTTTGACTTCCTTCAAAGTCAAGTGGGTTTGGAATTCAGGCTGACTCCTGAATGCGTGAGATGATCCATCTCTGGCTTCTAAAATTCAGCAAATGACCATAACATCATCGAACCGAGACGCCTTTCCTCAAAAAAAGGACTTTGTCACTTGCTACAAGGAGAGAGAGAGATGCCCAGAGTGACCTTACACGGCCTTAAGGTAGGTTTTGGAGGAGCACCTTAGAGCTGATGCCGTAGGAGAACTCTCACTGTGAACACTGGGGTTTAGATTTGCAGTTTATCCTTCACCCCTGCCTTTTTGGGGCTAAAATCTCCATCTCTGACTCCGTGTGGCTTTGAGCCATCTCGAGCGGCGTTGAGCATGTTCTGTTCGGTTTGGTCCTGCCTGAGGTTTGCTCCTGTCTCCTTCAGACGCTGCTCTTCGTGCATAGTTTTCCCCACGCTCTTCCTATAGTATGTACCTGCCCAGGCCCATGTGCACACACCTGATGGGTTTAGCTTTGCTGTCTTTGATTTTGTGTTTGTTTTTCTTTAATTCCTATTCATGTGTAACTAATCCACTAACGCTACAGCTTCGTGTATATGAAAGAGGAAAAATTCCCCTCCCGATCACTTGCTGAGAATATGGGTTTTCCAAGCATTGCCCTCCAAAATACCTTCCAAAATAACTCTCTGTTTCACAGACAGGATAATATAGGATGTATCTGCCACAGGCTGTGCAAAGTTTGGGACTAAAAGCAGGAGTTAGCCTTTTGTGCCTTTCCCCCCCCCCCTCCTATTTAAAAAATAGGCGTTGTTTTAATTATTATTTTTTATTTTAAGAAAGTTGTTGTGGCTTGCTGTATTCACCACTATTTAAAATCTGTAGAGAGAAGGGCTTTTGGGGCTTCAGCCCAGGTAGACCTGGCTGCTACAGCCAACAATGTAGCCCACCTGAGAGAAGTCTGGTGACTTGGGAAGGCAAAGCAGGACGCAGGTGGGCTCAGAAATGCCAGAAAAAGCTATTTACAGGGATGGAGAAGAGCAAAGGCTCTGTGGGTGGATGTGGCACGGAGCGAGTTAAATGTTAGCAGTGGTAAAACGAGTGCTGTGGAAAAAGAAAGAGCAAGAGCAGGGTAGGCTTGGGTTTTCAGGAGAGTATTGAGTGAAGAATGTGATGAACCACTGCGGGAAGAATTGCGACGATTTTGAATAAGCCAGATCCAATGTCTTCGTAGCAGCAAACTTAACTTTTGGGAAAGACTAACTGGAGAGAAAAATCTGTGCTTAGAGGAACAAAGTTTGGCAGGCTGGGAGCAAAGAGTCCGAGACAACAGAAGCGTTGTCCAAACGCTGCTGGAGAGCACAGGACTGTCACGAGGCTCCCCAAACCCCAGCCAACACAACTGGAAACTGCAGCTTTTGTGTGAGTTGGGCCTGGAGGAGAAAAGATCTGGTGATCTGGGGCGGAGGGGTAAAATGAATGGAGCTGAGATCCTAAAATTAATGCTCTGGTGTAAGTACAGGGTGAAGTGTTGATGTTTCTCTTGCTGCTGCTGAGAGAGAATGTGGTGAACCTTCTTTTTCACTCCAATACTTTGAAAATGTTAATAAAATCTGTACGTACAGCCCATGGGAGAGGATGCTTTTCTGAGCCATCAAAATGCCTTTGGGTAGCTCAAAGTAATAGAGGGTGACTTGCACGAGGAGACAACCTGCCTGCAGGAGAGGTCAGAAGTGGGGAATTTCCATATCTGAACAAAAGCATCTCTGCAGCTCTCTGAGGCACTAAAGAGGACAATGTGAGGGTAACAGGAAGGGGTCAAAGGGCTACAGCAAGAGAGGTGTGGTTGGAGATGATCGCAGGTGTCCTTCAGATGTTGGAAATACATATTCCTAAGCCAACCCCTTGCAAGGATGCTCGTGGTCCATGGAATAGCTAGCCATGCTGGTGGAGGTGCAGCCGTGCATATATAGGGTGGCTCATGAAGGGCCAAGAGAATGGGTGTCCTGGTCCATCAGGAAACAAAAGGACACATGCAGCCCAGCCGTAAGCACCACGTGTCCCCTGGGCAGCTGTTCCTCAGGATGCTGGGCACTGCCCTAAGCAGCCAGCCATTTGGGGACAAGAGAAGTCTCGTGCTTTGCCTCAAGCCCTTTTCCAGCCTTTATCTCTGGGTGATCAATGGCTGTTGGTGGGCAACGCAAGAGCCAGGGGGTGGGAGCTTGCTGCTGGTAGTAGTGGTAACCAAAGCTTTGGCACAGAGCCTGGGGTCCATAACAAGATGAGGGATGGAAAAGAGTCTGATGATGGGGTGAGATGAAATAATCTTCCCTGGGGACAACAATTTTCTTCTGTATGCAGGTTTGGGGCTCAAAGAGCTGGAGGAAGGGAAGGGCATGAACATCTGCCCCATACAATACCTTACCATAGAAGCTGATGGTCATGTTCTGTTAACACCAGGTTTGCCCAGGATCTCCCTTTACAGAGGTGTGTTCTGGTCACAGCCTTATCCTTAATACACAGGGCAGAAAAGAAACTTTTTGAGAGTTCAGTCGCAGTAATCTTTACGAGCAGGTTTTTGGAACTTAGTCTTTTCAGTACTGATCAAAATCTTCAGCTATAAATCTGTTTAGACACCAGCAGATGAAGATTTTTGATTTGCATATGCAAATACATGTGGCTGGCCTCTAAGCATGAGGTCAATGTGACATTAGCTGTGATGTGTTTGGTTACAGGATGGGCTCTCCCTCTCTTGTGGGATTTATACTTTGCTCTCAATGAAGTCTGGGAAAACGTCCATTAATTTGTAGTCTGGAAGAATGGGATTAATTGTGAAATCTCACAAGTGTACTTTAATAGATTTCTCCATTAATATAATATCATCCTTGTCATTAATCATATCGCATTAGCAGAATGTGCTCTTGACTTTGAAGGAATTGTGTTTTACATTCCCCTCACCCCCCCAGTTTCTGCTATTAATCTGAAAGAGTTATCCCTCTTCAGATTAACAAGATTAAAGTGTTCACTAATGAATTGGAAGAACAAGTCAGAGCTCTCAGACGCTATCTGGAGTGTCCTGTGTCTCTGGAAAGGGGCTGGGACAGCTGGTTGTCATGAAGTTTGGTGTTGACCGAGAAGGTGTCCTTGCAGCGCGCAGGGATGTGTAAGGGTGTTCCAGTGATGTTCTGGTGTCCACACAGGGACAGTCACCTTGCTTGTGGGTGCAACCAATATTAGAGACCTCAAGAAGTCTCAGCTAGGTCAGTACAAAGGCAGCTCTGCTCCCTGTGCTTCCCAGTGGTCCTTGTCTAACCTGGACTGGAAGACCCTCACTGAAGGCAAGGAAAGCTCTTCCTGTGCTTCACCACCCTTACCAGGTTTTGTTCCTGCCTGACTTAAGTGGGTTTTGCTGTAGTCGAGGTGTTCACTTCTATCTTGAACAGGCTGAATAGGCTGTCCCTTGCTGGTCTCTGAACTTGCCCTTTCATTCTGTCAGAAAATGTCTGTAGGTTGAATAGCTCCCACTCGTTAGGGCTTCCTCTGGAGGTCATGGGTTTAAGAGCTCTATTCTTTCTTGTCACTCTCTTTTTTTGATGCTTTTCCTTCTCTGCTGGTTAAGCCTCCCTCTCTCTTTCTCTCCTGTTCTTGTTCTGCCCACTCCTATGGCATGGGAGGATCTGAGTGCCTTCAGGGCAGGAGGCTCTGGGGAGCAGAATGGGGTGGGAAGAGGTGGGAAAGCAGTAGGAGATAGGGTCAGGTTAGAGGAAGAGTGCGTGTGTGAGGCTGAAGGCCATGGGCAAAGTGGTGGAGAGCCCTGTTCAGGCTGTGCCCTGCTTCTCCTTTGGGAATTCTGTTGCTCTCCAGCAATGTGTGCCTTTCTGGAGAACAACTCCACTTCAGCAGGTTTCCTTCCAGAAAAGACAGTTGTTTTAGCAGTGATACCTGGTTCATGTACAGAGAGATGAGGGCATCTGGGGGTACCCACATGTGCTATGGGAAAGCCAAGGGGGTCAAGCTGAAAGCATGTTGGGTGCCTCACATCTGGGAGAACCAGGAGAGTCTGAAGTTGACCCTCTTACCTTTCAAGGTGCTGGTGTCATTTTTCTTGCCTCCTTACCTTTGCTTTCGCTGGAGATGGTGCTGTGGAAGTTCTTGCAGACCTGGGTACCGCTGCCCTGCTCAGCCACCTCCTGCAAGTGCTGCTGCCACTGATGCATGTTGGTTCTCTAAGAGTACACATCTTCGCAGCACTTCTAGTATTTTATCTTAGCTCAGTTCTTATCTGCCTTTTGTTAGCAGTGAGGGACTCTATCTGAAGTTGACCTCCTGATGTGGAAACGTTAACTCTGAGTGTTGCTTTGTGTGTTGCTGCTGGGAGTGGGATGCCCACCAGCCCCATTTCTCATAGCTCTAGATCATCAGCATATTCTGACCTTCCAGGACACACAGCTGAATCCTCCACTTCTTGTATGAGCTACAAGACCATAACAACAGCCTTTCTCCCCTTCCAGCTCTGGGTTATCTGAACTCTAATGAGTCTGTTCCAGTTGCCAGCTGGACTGGATCCTAATTGAAAACTATTTTAAGCACATGTGTAAATTTAAGCGTGTGAGTAGCCCAACTGAATTCAGTTCACAATCTGGGGCTGGGCCATGGTAGAGGAGCTGGAGAGCTTTGTGGCCATGAATGAGGCACTCCTGTCCTTCTCCAGACACATTCTTGATTAATGTGCTTGGCTTTTCCCGGCAGCATGAGTTAATGCTGAGCTGTAGCTGCTGCTGTTTGTCCCGGCATTAATTATTCTTGAATGGAGGGTGTTGTAGCAGTTACATTTTTGTGTGAAGCTAAGTCAGCTCAGCAATGAAAATGTCTGTGATGAAAATAGGATGGAGACGATCAGTTGTCATTATGCTATTTTAAGAAAAGAATCACTTTTTTTCTTCGTTACTTCTTCAAAGCATTAAGTGATTATTGATAATTAATGAGCTTGAAGAATATGCACAAAAAAAACCCCCAAACATAAAAAAGGGCTTAATAACTCCCACTGGTTCCTCTTCCACTGAAGCAATATATCATATTTGATATTCATGACCAAGATTTGAAGAAAAAAAAAATAATCAGAATTTCTGATACTCCAGGAAGAAACATGTAAGCACATTTTATATTTTAAAAGAGATCCGTGTATTCCAATGAATGGGAAGTATTTGGAAAGCCGCCCATAGCAGCCTGGCTGCAAACATTTTGCCCAGGGATGGGGAAAGGGCTGGGTTTCACTTGTGTTTCCCAAGCCATGGCAGTTTGGGGGGCGTTTGCGTGTTGCCCAGCTACTATCGGTGTGGGGTTTGGGGTAGATCTCATCTTACATTCTTCTCTGCTCGCCGTGGATCCCCGTCTCTCCCAGGTGAGGGCATTTATCTTTGCGCTGATGCAATTTTACAGCTCCTCTGGTTTCTGCGGAGCCGCAGACTGCTCGGCTCCACGGCTGTTGGCATAAAGGGGTTACCGAGGAGTAAACAGATAGGAGAAGTTGTGTTTATTTTTTTGGGTTCGTTATAAATCCTTCAAAATATTGCCTGCTCACCCTTATCACTAGATAAGAAGTTTCCCAGGTGCAGTTCTTATCCCACGACCTTAGTTTAAGATTCCCTAGGAATTGCTATTATTTATTATAAAAAAACCCCCAAAGTTATTTAATGACTAATGGGTGGCATCTGGTAGTATTTTTGGATAGTTTTACATAGTTTTGGGTAGTTTCTGTCCTTATATTTTGAAGTTAATGTATCAATCATGTGTTGATCTGAAAAAATAAACCACTCTGAACCTCTTCTAGCCTTTCTCCATGGACTTGAGTGTGTGCCAAAAGCCAGAGCATGTGAGCACATTGAAGTAGCTGATGCTGGGTCCTTTATTCTGTGTGAAAAGCCCTAAATCCAAATGCTTGATTAGGAACTGAGTTCTGCAGCAAGTATCCAGAAATGCTTTCAATAAGGAGTAGGTTGAGCTTTATCATTTTTACTTCTCTACGTAGATCGGTATCTGAGCTTTCCCCTTCAGCTCAGTTTAGTGTTAGCTCCAGAGGGGAAAGGAGCTTGCAGAGACCATCCATGGTGCTCAGCAGGTATGCTGTGCTCAGAATTGAACTTGTTATTGAAAATAAGGCACCCGTAGGGCATGCTGCTTGTGAGTCCCTGGGGGCTGAGGGAAGAGAAGAGGGTGAGCAAGGGGCCTGGGGTGTACCTGTGCTGGTGAGGTTCATTGCAGGTAACTCAGCTCCTCCCCAACCTTGACTATGTCACTTCCAGCAACTCTTCCCCCTCTGGGGACATGTTCTCCTTCTGCATAAATGGTTTGGAGACTGAGGAGAGGGAAAGGGCACAGAGCAAGCCCCGTGGGTTGGGAGCAGTTAGAGGAAGCAGGGCTGAGCTCCTCTGTTGAAAGGACAAGTTGGCACAAGAACAAATGGGGCCTACTGGAGTCATGCATAGGCAAAGATGTGCTGCCTTAGTCCTTTAGAAGGGGCACAAGAAATAACCTCAGGGGTTTCTTCTCAATGACTTCCTCCGCAGAAGAGCAGACCTGGGTTGAAAAGCCTGTTGACCGCTTGTTGATTGCTGGCAGCAATCTAAGCTAACGTGGTACAGAATACGATGGGGGGGAGTGTTTCTGGTGGTGACCAGATCAGCAAGACTCAGGAGTAGCCACCCAGTTGGTTGAGCTGTGTGTTTAATGTGGAAGTTGATCCCTTTGCAGAACAGATTTTCTGACAGAGCTGTTTGCAATGGCTGAGGAGGAGGTTTGCTGGTGAAAGAGGTTCTCTCTACTACCTGACTTCTGCATCTTGGGTTTTTTCCCAGTACAAGAGGAAACAACACTTCATGAAAACATCGTGTGGAGCCAAAATCTAGGACTACAGTAGGGCTGGGTATAGTCACAAAACCATCACGCCAAAGGATGTGATGCTACATGTGTAGGTCCCCTGTGCCACAAGGGGACATACATCCTTCTCTGATCACCTCCATAGTTATGTGCCAGCCATTAGCTTAGCAAATCTTCTTTTTTTGACTGCTTGAACAACATTGCAGTGTGCAATGAGCTGTAATGCTTGGGGAGAAACAAATTGCTCCAAAACCACTCCAGTGCGGACTGCAGTAATGCCACCAAGATGGTTGCAAGAGTGGAGCCAACACTCCCATGAAGCCACTGGATGAACTACTTCATTGATACCTGAAATTGTATGTATTTGTAAATGGGCATTTAATACCAAAGTCCTAGAGGTGGTCAGCTCATCAATAACTGCAGCAGTCCCTTCCTGCCGTGTACCAAAACTTTTCCTTTTGACCGTCGTCTTGATTTTCGTGTGACGAGTTTTTCTGTACCCGCTTTAGGAAGTAGCTTCTCTTCAAAGGATTTTACTGAGTCACGTGAAAAGGTTAATGAGAAGAAATAATCCTTTACTAGCAATTAGGTAATTTTTCAAACTCCATCAACTCATTTCAATCTTCCAGTTAGGAAGGAGGCGGCCGGCTCTGCAAACCAGTATGGCCAGATAAACGCACGCCGTTACAGCTGTGGCTCAGCACTGCCAATGAAATAATTTGGAAAAATGATTGGGATCGGGGGGAAAAAAGTGGAGATTCCCAAACAGAAGAGAGGACTGAATTTGTATTGATGCGCACATTATTGTAAACAACCAAATACTCTCTCCTCAGCCCAAAAAGATGCCAGTGGAGTGGGAGAAAAATGCAACTGGGGTTTTATACCCCTGCCGCCAGTCTCTCTTCTCAGTGACTCGTTCTCTCCAGCTCCACCACAAGAGCATAAAAAGGGGATCAAATCTGGACTGGCCATCTTTGCATTGAAATTCTCAGAAGTTTATCTCAGCCTCTCTCATAAAAAGATTCTTTTTAGCCAGCTTGGGAGCAGCTTAAAAGAAAATTAAGGAAACAAAGATGCGATCTTGGAGTGACATGTCATAATGAGACCTTTCAGTCTCTCAAACTTTCTCATTAACTTGCACCAAGTGCAGACTTCAAGAATTACAAAAGGATTTTCTCTCGTAGCCCATAAATAGTCTGTGCTTAGAGTATACCACATTGTCTCCATCTTTTTTGGCTTATTCCCAAAGCAGCTTCTTTTGGCACGCTGCACTTGATGGGAATGATATTGCAGGGAGAACAAAGTGCAATTTTTCCAAAGGAAATAATAAATCTGCTGTGGGCTTTCAAAGCAAGCTAACATAATCAGCAAGTGATTTCTTTTTTTATTTTATTTTTTTTCTTTTAACATCTGTGTTCTTCCTACATTCTTATTTTGGACCATTAACAACTCAACTATAAAGACATGCAATGTATTTCCCAATGGCTTTTCCCCTTTCTTTTTGTTTATTTTCTTCTTTTATTAAGCTCAAAGCTTTTTTTTTGTTTTCATCCTGTGTATTAAACATGGCAACATCACCTCACGGTTCTGCCAAACTACTGGTATCATAGTCTAAACAACTACTGATTAATATTTTTATTTTTTTTTAATCTGCTTGTCATTCCACCAGTTCATATTTTATTGCCTTAATGTATAAACCCAAAGAAGACATCTAGCTGAAAAGCAGCTCCATCTGTAAAACAAAGGCAACAGGGAATATGGTTAAGTCGCTGACATTAGATGTACAGTAAGTTTGACCTAATAGTGAGAGGAAAAACCCAAGATTATCTTGATGATTAAAAAAAAAAAAATATTAATCCATTGATGGAACTCAGCTATGGGAAAAAAATAGAGAAGTTTGTAGTTATTTTTTTTTTTTAAAGGCTAACCAAACAAGGCTGGAGTCGGTGGGAGACTGGCATTAATTCAGCCTCAGTGAAGGTTGGCTCAGCTGGTTAATAA
>JAOXJM010000079.1:2520418-2535684 GCA_026413425.1 Tringa solitaria | reverse complement strand
TTCCTGTGGGACCTGCTCTGGGTGGCCCTGCTCTGGCAGGGGGTTGGAGGAGATGGTCTCCAGAGGTCCTTCCAACCCCATATCATTCTGTGATCACATGTTGGTGGTCAACATCTCAGCAAAGGGATGCATATGCTGCTTGACTGTGTTAAGCCATCCTCCTCAGGAGAAGAAATGAATGTCTTTCACAACAAATTAGCTTTTTTTTAGGGTTAACATCAATTATTTCTTTAATCTTCAAGTCTGTATGGGGCTCTGAAAAGGCTTTACAATTTGTTTCATAACTTGCATAATTTTATGAGTTATTTTAACAATGGTTTTATAGACGAAGTTTCTAGGTGGTTTGAAAGAACTCCATACATGCACATACATTCAGGTAGGTACACCTCCTATGGACGCTGATGGAGTCAGTTGGAATAAATTAATTCCTATAAAACCCTTTTCAATTAGACATTTTGACCTCATAATCTCCCTAGAGAAACACGAGGCTTTTGTAACCTCCACGAGACTTACAGCTCTTATAATCCTGATACCAATGTGGGATTTCTTGCCTGTCCTTTCAAACGTTTCATCTTCGTGATGCCGTCCCGCAGCCTTGCTGCTCCTTTTGTCTTCTCCTCGGTGAGCTCCTCGTCTGTGTGTTGTGATTGATTCATTGGGATGATTCACAGGTGCTGAAAGCTCCAGACAGATGAGCCTGTTCCTATTAATGGTATTCGTGGGAGTAAACATGAAAATAATTCCTTATGTATTATTAAATCCTGTGTATCAGGCTAGGATTCTTAAGCCTGAAGGATGATCCTTGAGCTGAATCAGGACCTTGGTCCCAGGGTGTCCACCCTCTGCTAGCAACGCTCAGTGTCTATCTCACTCTTTTAACCTTATTTTCTCGTTGGCTCTCCCGAAAAGGAGATTTCTTCCTCTACCCATTTATTTTTGGGGGTAAGGCTGGCTCCCCCCTCAGTGCATAGAAGCCCATTGAATACTTGCTGCAGCCAGTTCTACAGCCACCACCTGGTGCAATCTGTGAACCCATTGCCTAAACCCAGCCAGATGCCCTTCCTCGGTCCTAGCAATGGCCAGTAACCAACTGGGGCTGCCACAGCTTCCTCCTTGCCTGGGGTTCCTGGCTCCTGTCCCCTCCATCCCAGCGCTGCTGGCTCAGCACCCATCTCCTTGCCTCCACACCCAGCCCTGACTAAGGTTTTTGACCAGGAGTTGGCATCTGCCTTTCAAATCACTTGCCTGAGCAGCTCGTCCTCCAGAGATACCCAGCAGCTCTGCTCCTGCAGCCAGGTGAGGAAGGGCATCTTGTCCTGCCCATGCAAAGGTTTGCTCCTCGGTCCCGTAAAAGTTTTCCTGGACCTCTGTATTTATTGCCTGTTCTGCTAGACCATTTCTCTCTTTCCTGGTTGCTTCTTCAAGTTGTCCTTCAGCCTTTATCTGACTTGTGGGGCACAGTGGTCTAAGGAGGCTTGCCCTTCACCCTGGGTCAGTGGTTCCATTACGCGGTATTTTTCCTGCAAAACTCTGGGAAATCTATAAAATGAATATTTATACTATAGTGAAAATATAGCTTATTTATATTTATTCCTAAGAGGAACACATGGACCTCTCCAAGATGCCGTGTAGGGTAAATATCAAGCAATTAATTCAAGTATTGGGTCGGACTTTGCAGCCTTTCCGGTGAGTGAACGGTGGCTCTATCAGCAGAGCAGCTCGTTATAAAATGAAATTATAGATGGGAGCGTACAGGTGGCAGTGCTCAAAACCCAGAGGATGAAAGCATCTTTGCCCGTGCCGGAGGACAGCTTGAGAGAGGTTGTGTTTTGCAGGTGATACTCCCATGAACGTCACGAGAGGAAAAGGGGAGCAGCTCGGAGCAGGAAAGACCGGGGAGCTGGGGGACAGGTTGTGTAGCTTCTCCCATCAGCCAGAGCATTCCTGGCTTTATTAGCAGCTTTCAACTGCCAGCCAATGCTGATTTAATACTAATGCCTTTTTTTTTTTTTTTTTTAGATGAATTGTTGCTTACTCTGGTTTTGCATACTTCCTGCATGACTAATTAACGTACCCAAATGAATTAAATGCTGGTGTTAAACTTGACGCTGGTGTGTGCAAACAAACGGCTGGGAAGTCACAGCTCTTCTTCTTCAATATTTTATCTAATCTTCGCATTCTCGGGGACGGGGGGGGGGTATGGCTTGTTATCTAAAGCCACTTAACTGAGCTAAAATGTGATGTCATGCTCCGCTGAGTACGTGTAGGTATTTATGTTCAGTCCGTTGGGAAACAGACGTGAATATAGGGTGATACACGTAATTACGTTCTTTTAATGATAACAAAACCCACTTGAGATTGGCGAGAGATGAAAACCCGCAGCCTCGTCCGCGAAGTTTTTTTGCTGGAGTCAAGCCTTCTGTAACGTTACGCTGGGATAAAGCCGGGGTGATTCATCGCTGGGAAGGCGCTCCCAGCCGGAGCAGAGAGTTAGAAATCACTCGCCCCTCACCCTGGCATCGGCCCCTCCGAGCGGAAAAACCTCTGGGAAGAAGGTAACCCCGCAGCCGGGAGAGTTTGTGCTTCATATTTGGGTAGTGCTGGCTCGGAGCTCGGGTGCCGCGATTCCTCTCCCCTTTTGGCTGCTCCCCCCCCCTTCCCTGCTTTATTTACGCTTTATTGCCCGTAGATTATTATTTATTTTTTCCTGTTTCCCCCTAAAACAAAGACGGCTTGCGCCAGAGTAGAATAACAACATAATTGTTTGATACGCCGGCGCATGCTTGAAATAATCCGGCATCTAATTTTTTAATGAAGCATGAAAGAAAACTAGAGCTCAGCAGGATCCGAGCCCGGGCGAAGATCCTAATCTTGCCTTTTCCAGCGGCGGGGAGCGCGTTGGGTCGGCGGAGGAGCCGCCGCGGGTCCCGGTGGGGAGCCCTGCACATCCCGGTCCCGACACCCCCGGGACATGGCAACCGGTCTCGGACCCCGGGGGGGGACCATCCCGGGGTCCCCCAGCGCTGCCGAGGGCGCGATGGAAACCCCCTGAGAGTCCCCGCCAGAACATACACGCGCTGCAAAGGTACACCTCTATATACTGCATAAAATCTCTTATTTTTAACCCTTTTTTTCCCTTATTACAGCAAAAAAAAAAAAAAAAGCGATGATCTTAGTCTAAAAGTCACTTTGCTTGAAATATACTTAAAAAAACCATACTGTGTGTTGTGCGAAGTGAAAGGTAAAACTGAGCATTTTATGTTTATTCCACTCTCTGGATGATTAAAGCCCCAACGTGTGAATTGGTTGCCCCATGCAGGGAGCAGCCCCGGACCTGCACTTGCCCGAGGGCCAGTGGGGCAAGCCCAGGGGTGGCAATCGTCTGGGCTGGTCCTGTCCCATCCCCAGTGTGGTGCTTTGGACCTGGGTGCAAGTTTTTGGGTGGTTTTGGTGGGGTTTTTTGGTGGTTTTTTTTTTTTTGAGAGCCTGCTTATGAAAATGTAGTTCCTTCCAAATTGTTTTCTGAGTAAAAGGAAATGAAAAACTTATATATGCTGTGAGCCTGCAAAAGAAAAGTGCATTGCTGGTGTGAAAGAAATTCCCACTCCTCCTTGTTATTTGAAAAAAATATCACTGTGAAAAAAATTAAATTGATTTCTTAGACAAATATTTGAGTTTCCAATTGTAACTAATAGCTGCCAATATAATCGGCAAGCTATTATGATTCTGTGATTCTAAAAAAAATATATATTGCTTTCTTAGATAAATAGCTTTCTTCCCAATTGTAGCCAGTGCATGCACCCTTTTTCTGCTAAAATGCACTTTCTTTGGAGAGAATATTGGCAGCTTCTTAATGATAATTGCGTTCTATAGCTAATGTGATTGAAAACAGTAAATCACATCACTTGCTAATATAACAGGCAAGTTTCTGTGCTTCTATATGATTCTTTCATTTGTCCATGTGATTTCTTTTATACCTTGGAAACTTAATTAGTAATGGATATTGACAGGTAGGAAAACCTGCCCAAATTGTGGGACTCTCTGCAGGAGTATCCGTTTAGAACAGTATATTATTAGGTGTGTACTCGTTGATTTTTATAGCTTGGGAAGTCCAGGCTGCGCGGAAGGGCTGTGGTTCGTCTTTTTTACTTATATGGGATTCATTGCAAGGCCACCCCAGAGCAGAGGGATGATGGTTATTATGGACTGTGAACTTCCAACGGGCAGAGTTGACACACTATAAGTATTCACTCTAAAAAATAATAATAATTAAAAAATGATGTTGCCTCAGAGAGCTTGTTCGGTGGAAATATGGTTAAAAAAAAAGTTAAATAAATATCTCAGTGTGAACTGGGTGGAGATCCCCAGTGTGGCCATTAACATACCTTCAGAACGATCTTTGTTGAATTTTTTTTTAATGCTTTTATTGCTGTGGAAACCCCGTTTTGCACAGAGATACAGCTATCTGGATGCATCAGAGCTCAGGGCGGCCACTGGAGAGGGGGGTGTCAGGAGGTCAGGCTGGCCCCAGCGTCCTGCTCCAGCATCGTGGCTGTGGAGCCCTGAGGGTTTCAGACCAACTTATTTGGATTCCTGGTGTGGAAATGTAACGGTGCCATCCATAACAAGCTCTGAAATGAAAAAGTAGACATTTCTGCCTTTAGTGAGCGAGGAGCTCACAGGCTCCATGTGTTGGTGGAGAGAAGGTGTCGGGATGAGGTTTCTTCACCAGATCCGCGTCTGCTTTGCTGCTGAACAAGGTAAAAATAAAGCCCTGGTGAGGCGCTTACGGGTGGGTGATCGCTCCAATAATAACAGTGATTTGGCTCATTAGTATGGCTCAGATAAAATGATTCCCAACACCCAACTGAGGAGTTATGCAAACGCCGAGGACAGGGTTTTAATCAGGCTGGTCCTGGGGTCTCACCCTGCTCCTCCTGCGCGGCCCGGGAGGTGCCAGCTGGGGGGGAATCTTACCCTCCGAGTTTCCACTGGATTTTTTCTTTTTTAGGTCAGTGCTGACATAGAAAACATTTGAAAAGCCATCCTGGTTGTATTACAGTAGAAGACTTGTTCGTCGTAAATCTAAAACTTTATTTATGCGTCAGTGATCCACTTGTTTAATTATCTGGCATTCGCGTGTCTGATCTTGACTCTGATTTCCTCCGATTCTCTGGTGTAAAAGGCAAAGTATAAGTTACAAGTAGTTTGGAAATAGAATAATTTGGGTTTCTTTCCATTTTGTGCTCATGAGTAGGGTTGGAGTTTTCCAATGGGAACCTGAGTCTAAAGCCTTTGATTTGTCTGGGCTTCCCACTACTGTTAGAAACAGGATCGATGGACAAGCCGATGACTTAAGGAGTGCTAAAATAATTGCCGTCCATCCTTCAAGATGTTATTTAGCCATGTATGAACCTGACCGCAGTAAGCTATAACCACCCCACCCCTCCTTTTCCTGGCCCCCACATCACATTTAGTGTCTGTCACATTGATGTGATGGGACAGACAGAGCAACTGGCAGGGGTCAAGTGATACAACAGCCGAGCTTGGGCCACGGTGAACTCCGCAGAAGAGGCTGAAGTGTGTGTTGGAGCGGCCGATGGTTCGGTTCGATAAAGCTCAGCAAGACATATTTGGTTAAAATGAACTCATTTGCCTCGAAAACAAACTCTTTATTTTAATCCTAGGGTGGCTGATGTGGTCCCTGGGTAAAGCCTTGCATATCTAGACAGCTGATGGGTATCTTCTTGTTGTAAAAGGGTATTTACTGGGTAATAATAGCACAAAATAGGCAGTAAGGTAGAATTGCTGGTACTTCTTTGGCACTCTGAATAGGTCTTTACATTAGACAATACCTCCTTGTGATATAATCGGTGAGGAAGGACAAGAGTACAAATATATTCCATGTTTATTTCATCCTTTTTAAAAAATTAGCTTGGATTCCATCATTTTTTGGGAGGATGGGATAGTTTGAACAACAAGACTGCTCACTTGTTGGAATGCCACCTTTCTTTTATAAAGTTAATAATTCTTCATAGTTTTCCATTTACCATGTTCTTTGTTGTGTGGTGTGACCTACTCGAGAGAGAAGCGTCGTTCTTATCCCTCAGTGGCCATATGTTCCCAGCAATAATCATCGTTTTCCGTTAAGTGCCAGTATTTGGTCTGTTGAGCGTGTGTGCCGTACTTTATTGTCCCTGATACATTTTTTTTCAAAGCTGCTGTGGAAATCGTGAGAGTTTCACGGTACATATGTAGGCAGGACCATTCATCATGGGCCATTCTTCATTGTCAACATCTTAAATATTTTTGGCGTTTGTATGCCGAATAAAATCACAGTTTATCACTTGGCACGTGTTTTAAAAAGAGGCAGGTTCTCTATCGATGGCTCTGCCCTTTGTACGTCGCACAGCTTTGCGCCTACGTGATCCCCAGCTCAGCCCCTTCCTTGGTGCCGCGGGGCGGGATTCGGTCTGAATCCACAATATTGCTCTTTATTTGGCTCGTGGCGGTGCCAAGGGACTGGGTGTCCCTCAGAGGGGATGCTGCAGATGCACAGAGCAGGAGCTGCGCCTCCTGCCAGGACTTCACTTTGCTGCGATACTGGGAAAATTCTTCCTCCGAAACCTGGAAGCTAAATGTTGGGATGTGCTTAGGGTGAGGACATGAAATAACCTGCGTGCTTCTCAGTCGGTGTGTATCTCTGAGCAAGCTGCCGCTTTGCCTGGCTTTATATAAACAGCTAAATATGCTATATAGAATGCTAAATGCGATAGGAAGGGATGGGAGGAAAAGGGTCCATTATACTTAAAAGTTTTGTTGTGGCCTTTTTCCTTTTATATGTTCATATAGTATATAAAATTCCTTGTTAATTCTGTTTAAATTCTGGAGGGTTTTTGTCTGACCTTTCATTCTCTTCCTATGCAACTGCCTTTCCTTTAATGGAATTACATAAATTACTGTCATCGAACTCTGCCTGCAATTACTTTGTATCAGCCAACCTCCTGCTTTTGTGTGTATCTGCTTTCCTCTCATTAGCCGTTGTACAGACGAATTACGACTCGTAGGTAGTTGACTGACTGGCTGTCGGGTGGTTCCTTTGTGTAACTGGAAGGTATTTGGCTGGTAAAACGTTAATGTAAATATTTCAGCGTCGGGCAGGTCGCAAAATGACTGGGGTTTGTATTGTCAAGGGTTTTTCCACACCAAAAGATATGCTGTGCAAAAGAAGAAAAGTGTGCAAACAGGTTAAAAAACTAAATTGTGGGGTTTATAGTGCAGTGAGTAAAATGATTCTGGAAAACTGGAAGCCAAGCAAACAGGGTATTTTGCTGGTCACTTATATTCAGAAATGCTGAAGGCTGCATATTTATTGACCTTGCTTAATTTTGAGCTTATTAGATATGGCTATTAAGAGCCTGAGGACAATTAAAAAAAATCCTCCAAAAAATAGCTTTTCACAGGAACTTGCCTGAACTGCTGCTGTGTTAGTGTTTGATTTATTTTTTATTTTTCTTTAAATACCTCCCCCGCCCCTGACAAATAGTTGGATATTGCTAACTGCGGTCCCCGTTCCCTTTCACTGTTGTCATTCCTTTACTCACGCGGAGATTTTCAGATGAAATCACTTTGCAATGAGAGTCCGTGCTCTTTTCCAGCGCTTGTACGGGAAAGCAGTTGGGGTGACTGCAGCTTGTTGTCCTTTCATGCCACGATATTCTCATTACTGTGATGAAAATCTCTTGGGTTTTTGTCTAGCTGGTGCAGGGAGGGGCCCAACAACTTCATTTCTCATTCCGTCAGCTGTAGGATGGATTTTTTTAAAGTAAATCAGGTGTATCTACAGTTGTATTTTGGAAGCTAAAGTAAAGCTATGCCATGATGGTTTCAGTCACCTGAAAATGAGGTTGGCAGGAAGGAGAAGGACAATCAAACCAAAATATTCTTCACTTAAACCCCTGGATTTCTGTTTGCCAGCTCCAAGCTTTCTTGTGAAGATTTTGTTTGTTGTTTTATGTTGTTGCGTGTGATTTTTGTAGTCAATGAAATAGCTTCAGTTAGATTACTTTTCAGCCGTTGTTTTTGAATAATTGAATAAAAGGTAATTTGGGCAATTGTATACATTAATACAGAGTCCCAAAATAGCATCGATGCGAGTGGAAACAAATAGCTCTTGTCTCCAGAATAATGGAAGCCCTTGATAAAATTTTAGAGTCTTAAGATTCTGCTCGGTGTATCTGTTGCTAAAGTCATTCGCTCTCACGAGCTTCCACCCACCAAAATTCCCAAGGAGCATCCCAAATCAAGTAGGACCTTTTCATCCAGCGCTTGCCTTTTCTGGTGAGTGTGTGGGCTTTATTTGAAGGCACTAAGAAGGAACAAGATGTGAGTGATTGATTGATTGATATGTCACGATACGTTGAATGCCCTTTCTTGCCTGTGTTGTCTGGGATGAAGCACGTGATGCTCGTGTTTGTTTTTGGAAGGGCTTCCCTAAATTACAGCAATGCTGGCTTTGTTTGAGCGGGTGGGTAAAGCGTGTTCAGGCGGGATAATCGGTTTGGTGGTTCTGATGGGCACATGCGGTTGATTTAGGCTTGATTCGCGTATGTTGTATAAACACTCATCTCATGACACTTGCTTGAGTGTTGCCATCTAGGGTTTATGGCACTTCTATAGGTCTAAATACTTTAAATAAACATCTGAATTTTCATAAACAAGACAAACCTTCAGATAAAGATAGTTTTGGCATGAGCGTGATTGTGTTTTCATGAACAGTTTGGGTGATACTGTTATTGTGGTAGTATGTATGTTTAAGTATTTAATGGAGTTTAACTTATTTTTAAACATTTTATTTTTACTACATCTATTGAGCTCTTTGCTTTTGTGGATGCTAATGATCAAAAGCATTCTCAGGCTTCTCTCGTCTTAAATATTTAGCCAAGGGAGTTTATTTTTCTGGGATTCTTGTGTTAATGTAACGAGAGCCTAAAGCTAAACCAGTATAGGGCTGGATTTCACAGAAATCCCTACTGGTTTTAGCGCGCTCTTCCTAGACAAACATTTGGGGCTAAACGGCCGAGGAAGCAGATGCCAGTCTGCAGATATTAAGAGTTAATATCTCTTGAGATGCATTCGTTCTCTTAAGGAGCTTCCAGCCCCCATCGAGGCTCCTCATCAGCGAGATAAAGAGGGGCTGGCCTGGGTGGTGGCCAGTGTCTTCGGTCACGGTGTCTCTCCGGTGCGGAGCCAACTGCAACTGTTGAACTTGAACCCTGTGTCGTTGGGAGAGCGGCTGTGGGTTTGGGTAGGTTTGTGTAGCTTCTGAACAGGTTTGTTTGGTGGGTAATAATTATGGTGTCTCACAGAATCCAAGGGAGCTACAAGGAGTTTGGGGGGAGTGGAGACTTCATTGATTCCTCCCAGCCCAAGAGAAGGCTAAATGTCCTTGTCCTCCTCGTTTTACTTCCCATCTCTGCTGAATGATGAGAGACTGTCTGTATGTGTGTGTGTATATATATACACACACACATATATATGTGTGTGTCTATTTATTTGTTAGTTGGTCTTCAAGATTGGAAAAGATTTTAAGGATGTTTATCAGCATTAGGAGAGCTGCTATATAACTATGAAAATTTCATTGCTATTAAGTTATTTTCAACAAAAGTTTAGCTTGCATTTACCAAACTGTACTCTACTTTAACATGTAATAAAGTACATAAGGTTTTTTTTTCTGGTTTTCAAATGTTTTAAATATTCGTATTTTAATTTTCTTACTTTTTTTATCCCAGACAGAAGAGGTTTTAAGCAGCTTTTATCTCAATATACCTTGGTTCTAGATCTGATATTCAAGTGGCGAAAAGGAAAAAGACTTTCTCATTGGTTTTTGTTCTTGTGAGCGTTTTTCTGTGGTACTGCTTTATTGAGCAAATTTCAGTTGAGGCAGCCAAGAGCCTCGTTACATCAATGAATATTATATTAATGAAGGGAGAATTTCATATATATGAAAATATTTCATCTGGGAATAACATTTGGTGCTATTCAGTTCGGTGTTCAGACAACAAACCTCTGGCTTTCTGGCACTGATGAAATAAAAATCTTTGTTTATGACCCAGTTTGACAGCAAACTAGCCAGCGGCATGCATTGCCCCAAGTAGACCATAAGCCCTATGTCTGATGAAGCCTGATTTTTTTATGGCATCGTGTCTAATGGTGCTTTGTGGTTTGTGATTTAATTTTTTCCATGATCGGAGCACCTAAAAGTGTCTCCTTTTCTTGTCTGTTGGGTTTGGGAGTTATGGGATTGAGTTTTTCTGTGTCTAATGAGGTATTCGTGCAAGCTGCAGTGTTTCCTTGACTGAGGAACTTGAAGGATGTTTGCTGTGTATGTTCACTAATTTTCACTACCTCTGTGTCCAGCCTGGCCAAATGCCACTGATGGGTCTGAGCTTCGCTTTGGACAGAAGGAGCATAATGACACTCTCTGGTACGATGGCAAAATCCTCCTTTTCCTAGGAAACCTAGGAGATGGGATCAGAGAAGAAGGATGAAAAAGGGAAAAAGAAGAATTAAAGTAGACTCCATCAGGTTGCTTTTTAGCACATGTCCAGCAAAAGTGTACAGAAATGCTGGGGTAACCATTGGGTGACCCAGTGCACTCACTGGTGGTGAAACCTGAGGAGGGAAGTCCTCATGTAGGGAGCTGGGTGTTGTTTCCCTCACCTTGAGAGTCTGATGTCATTAAAACTTTTTAGCACTTCTGGTAATAGAAAAATACTTATTTCCTAGCTGGGTCTTAAATGCCTTTTAGTGGATTAGTTTGAATCACATCAACTAAGAGCTTGATCATCTGCCAGCCGCTAGGGTTGGGCCAAAGCTTTGTAAATTAATGAGCTCAAGGTGATTAGTACAGGTTTTGGTGCTTTGGACCATGCACCAAATTGTTGCCCTGCAAGGTGTGTAGCACTCTACATCTGTCACTCTTTTTTTTCCCTTTTAATTCTTACACTCTGAGGGTGTTTGCCTGGGTTGGGAGTCAAAATAAACGTGAAGGGCTCTGTCTGACGCCAGTGAATGAAAATTATGTTGAGGGTCCAAAAAGTAGGATCAATGTTATAACTACTGCTTTGTTATAGAGACACGTATTGCTGCGATAGTAATGATTTTGATATTGATTCAGGACCACTGTGTATTTAGCAGGCTTGTATCTGCTATCCATTCATGGGACATCTTATGGGAAGAGGTGTTAAAGTTCCACAGCATCGCTCTGGTGTTGCTATTCGGAATGGAAAAATGTCTTTGTACAAACATATCAGTACATCTATCACATAGAAGAGCTGTGGAAGCTACACAGAGCTTCTGTGGACACCAGGGCATCTTACTGATGAACTGTTGGCTGTTAATGAGTCCAGGAGAGGAACTGAGTTGTTGCCGTTACCCAACAGGGCAAGTTCTGGTGATGTCTTCAGCACACTCATTATCTGTAGAATTTTTAAAATATGTAGTAACTTGCAGTAGGCAGGAAAGACTCTTGCATTTCATAAGCTCTCGGGCAGCTTCAGACAATGGAGAGATGATGTGGGCTGGATATCCAAATTCACTGGATTTGGGCTGGCGGGCTGGTGTTTGTGGTCCAGCAAGAGTTTGATGGATTTGATAGTAGGGGGTCACATTTCCAAGCCTCACCCCATGCCTTCCTGCTCACTTGCATTCAGCATCTTCAGGAGCAGAAAACACTTTCAAGCCACTGAGTTTTGTCCCCTTTTGCCTAGAATACTTCATAACTGCATTTGTTGGCGCCAGCCTTTGTCTTCACTCTGTTTTTCTCTCTGATCAGCATCCATTGTATATAATTGCTTTTCCAAGATCTTCGCAATCCCCTTCTTTTCACAGATGTCTGAAAATGGTTTACATTTGTTGGATATCATAAGCTTTCTTGAGGGAGGATTATTTTCAAGGTGATTTGCCTTGGAATGATCGCCTGTGCTTTCGGCAGCTGTCAGCAGCATCTGGCAGGGCTGGACCACCAGTTAACAGTCTTAGCTAGATCTGTCTGAGCGCCATTCATTTGTTGGATTTTTTTCACATTATTCTCAAGCGTTCCAAGAGTAAGACTTTAACATCTGCTTGTTCTTTTCAAATCCAAAATACCTGCAGATCTGTGTCAGTTGACTTGGTATTTCTCAGGGCACCATGTCTCACAACAGTTCCATTAAAATTGGTTCGTTATTCAGGAGTGGGGCCATAACTGTGGTCTCCGGTGGGGCGCTAATTCTCCTGGTACCTCTGGGAGGTATATTTATTTTGTCAGTCCTTGGTTGTCCCATCTCCTGGGGTTCAGGTCCATCTTGTTCGACTCACGGAACTTGAGATATATTTGAGGTTTGCGCAGGATTGTGCAGCAGCTGCTGGGTGGCTGGAAGAGCACCCAGGTGCCCTTGAAATATTAGAATCATAGAATTCTCTAGGTTGGAAGGGACTTCAAGTCCATCTGTTAACCCAACGCTGCCAAAACCCATCACTAACCCATGTCCCTCAGTACCACATCTGCCCAGCTTTAAAATACCTCCAGGGATGGCAGTTCCTCCACTTTCCTGAGCAGCCTGTTCCAATGCTTGATAACCCTTTCAGTGAAGAAATCTCTCACATCTATTTATTCTCCTATTTTTCCTAATTACATGAGTCACCTCCCATGGACAGACCTTGCAAGACACGAGACTCGGCTGTATAATTCAGAACTTTTCTGTGTTATCTGAGATTTTTTGGCCTTTTTAACCCTTAAAACAACACATTGAGTTTGCCTAAAGAAAGCATCACCATCACCAGACCTTTGGCCATCTTTCACTGCCATTGCTGAGCCCAGCTCAGGCTGTGTGAGATGCACCTACCAAGCTGGGTCCTTCAGGGGTGGCATCCTCCATGGCCAATGCTCAGGGACAATTGGACGATAATGGAGTGCGTTTGTGCATGTGAAATGCTGTTTGAGTAAAGGAGCTGTTGGCCTTGGTGTGAGTCATAACATCTACTTTGCAGATTCTCTCCAGATCTGACCAATAATCATACTCTGACTTAATTGTGGTTAAAACTCCTGGGTGTCTACAGCAATCAAAACTGGTTGGCAGTGGTGTCAAATTTATATCCAAACAGATTTCTCATAATTCACAACAAATAGTAACTCCTCTGTCTCCAGTTGGGGTTTGAGGTGACGTCTTTTGCCCCAGGCCACGTGCTCCATGTTTGGGGAGTGGGTGGCAGGGCAGGAATGTCCCCTGTGGCCAGCAGATGGGAGCTGGTGGCTTGCTGCCCAGTGTTGTTTTGAAGTCTCTCTGTGACTGTCTGCGCTGATTTAAATACAGCCACGTTGTGTGAGAGCCCACACTGTACGTTGTCCTATGTGTGTAGGCGCTGATAGTGCGATAAGATGGTAACTATGCCTTGAGTTGGACATATATATATATATATTTATATTTACCCCCAAGGCAGTGTTGTAAAAGTGCTCTTTTGTTTCCAGTTTAGCACAGGAAGCTCATTTTGGCTTCGTTTAATATTACTGCTCAAACTGGCGGGGAATCAGAAATTTAGCTACATGACATCATATCTCTGGCACAGCAGCACGGCTGGGAGCTTCACAGAAACCACCCCCCCCCACAATCCTACATCAAAAACCGAAATATCTGAGCGAGTCTGTCAGAACAGGAGAAGGTTGTATGGCACATTTTTAATTTCTTCTCTTCCGCTTCCAGAAGAAAGACAGAATTTTCTGAAGTCTTGCAACGAGCTGGATACGGGAGAAAAAGCAGCAAAGTGGGGGGAAAGATTTGTGCTCCGGGGGTGGGTGCCTGCCCCGTCCCTCTCTGCTGCTCTCGGGGCTGAAAATTCACCTCCTCTCCCAGTGTGGTGCCTCCCCTGGGTCTGACAATTCACCGCAGAATTGTAATGGTGAAGATTGCACATATTTCCACTTAAACTTACTAATTTAATAGATCTATACTGCCAGATAAAAACAAGTTGGAGTTTAGCTTGCAACAGTTGCAGCCACTTTTTTTCCGGTGTAAAATTGATTTTTAAATTTTTATTTTTTTTTTTAGCCGACTTAAATCACGGATTATTTTGGTTTCTCAGGTGAATAATTTTCATGGCTGCAGCGTGCAGAGTTTTAGGTTTTTATAGTGGACAAATCTGGAGGAAACATCACTTGTGGAGGGGTGAGACTTTTTCCTGATAGTTTTATTGCATAGTGGAGAAGGCACGGATACGTGCAGAGAGTAAATACAAGAGCAGACTCTACAAAACTTCTATCCAGTTTTGGTTTTTTTTCCCTTTATTTCTCCAGTATTTTCATCTTGAGCAACGTTGTGGGTTTTTTTTTTTTTCCCTCTGCAGGAGCGTACATACAGCAATAGGTGGGAGCTTGTTCTGGAGGAGTCAGCCCTTGGTGCCCTTCCTCCTTGTAAACAAAGCTGTAGCAGAAAGAGCAGACACCCGATCGGACGTGGAAACCTGTTTTCTAATTAATTCCCCCATGCTTCTCACGCTGCCCTATAACTTGATGAGGAGCTCGGGGAGATAGTGTTCCCCTGGTTGGGGAGGCTTGGTTACCGCACACCTTATCCCACCACATCTCGGCAGGCCTAGATTTCTTCGGTTACCTGTCCCTTCCCTGAGGAAAGGTATATTTTTAAAGGCACTCGTTGTGTTGTGAGGGGTTTTGTACGCCACAGACGAGGGACCCGGCTGATGGTGGGTGAGAGGGGGGACCCAGCAGCCCCGCTTTGGCTCCAGTGCTTGGATGAGCAGGGTATGAGCAGGCTGTTTTTAAGTGTTTGTTCGTAATTGTCAGGCTCAGAATTGCAGTTGCAATTATGAGGTTGTGTGTAAAGCTGCGGTGGGTGCGGGAGGTGCCAGGTCCATGTGGGTGCCCCAGCTTTCTGTGGGAGCACAGCTGAGCCGGTCCCAATCTTTGCTCAGGCTCTGCGGGAGGATGCTCCTCTCGCCAGGCTGGAAAAGCCCTATGGAGCCAGTATTGGAGGTCAACGGAAGGCTTTCTGCTGACCCAAACGTCATTGCATCCAGCCCCAGAGGAAAATGGGGCAAGGTGAAGTGTCACCTCCTCATGGGAATTTCTGGTTTCCACATGGTTTTTGGAGTTACCCTGTTCCAAGGCTTAATAATCTTTTCAGTGAAGAAATTTTTCCCAATCTCCATCCTAAACCTCTCTTGGTGCAACTTGAGGCCATTTCCTCTTGTCCCATGGCCTGTTCCTTGGG
>JAOXJM010000079.1:2468865-2483853 GCA_026413425.1 Tringa solitaria | reverse complement strand
GGGGCTTGGAGCAACCTGGTGTGGTGGGAGGTGTCCCTGCCCAGGGCAGGGGTGGGACTGTCCAGAGCCCTCTGCAGAGCCTTCCCACCCTCAAGGAGATCAACACTCCCACCCAACTTGGTGTCACCTGAAAACTTACTGAGGGTGCACTCAATCCCCTCATCCAGATCATTGGTAAAGACATTAAAGAGAACTGGCCCCAGTACTGAGCCCTGAGGACCACCACTGGGACCAATATAAAGCCATATTTTAAAACCTGGACTCTTACATGAGCCTGGATCATAAATTAAACAACAAATTCACTGACCTGAACCAAGGTGGTTGAGGATGGGGAATAGACTCCTCCACACACAATCCTCAATCTGTTAAAATACTTACTTCTGTCTTACCCACCACAAAATCAACACCACCACTCTTACAATTGTCTCATACCGTGGCACAGCTTACACATGAACATTCATGGCACTGACAACCGCGTAAACTTCCCACTTACTGCAAGCAAAAACATTTTTAGTACCTGCTACTTTAACATTTCTACCAGGGAAAAGCTACCTCTAAGTGGAAACCTCAGGAGCCTTCAGGTGGAAAGAGAAGATCCCAATCACTGCACTGAAGACTTCAAGACACTTAAGTATCTTTAAGTATCAGGAGAGAAAAAGACAACTATTTTTTTTCCTTTAATAGGAGTTCTGTGGAAAGACTTTTAGCTCTGTTCCTCGTGTCTCAGGGCCCCTAAATGACAGATATTTCTATAACATTTCTTTAGCTTTTTGACTACTATAAATAACTTCCAGACTTGCATGATTTTAAGTGGAGTCATTCATATTTTGAGCATGTTGCTAAGTGAAGATACGTGACCTTACATACAACAGCTCTTCTCAGGTGCTCTGTTTCTTTACTCCAGAAAGGAATTAACTGTGTAACGCCAAAAGTTGCTTTGTTTTTTATTATCAGAAGTACAGTTCATCACACTGTAGTCCAGAACTTTTATTTCATAGTTGCAAGTTCATTAAGGCACAGTATAGCTCTTTGGATGGGAGGGAAATAGAACTGGAACAGTTCTAGTCTCTTTTGAGAATCAAAACGCGTGAGAAAATTTTATTTGGAAAAATATGGGGAGATCACATCTCCCCTCAAAATCTGGCACAAAACATTACTATTAGCGAAATCAAGGCAAAACTCCCACTTCTCTTCAGTGAGATTTTTTGCCTCAGGTTGAAGCCATTTGAAAAGTCACTGTAAAAGCCCTTCCCAGGGTGAAACTGTAAAGGATATGAACTCAAAAACTAGTGGCCCAAGCTAAATTTGGAGAGCTGCCTGACAGCTCCCACCCCTTATAAAACACAGAAAGGCAAGCACAGCAGAGTCACCAAAAGAAAAAACAGCATTGAGTCTCTTCAATATAGTTAAAATATATGTGAACCATTCACAGAATTTATTTTTCCAATACTTGTCCAACAAAGCTCTCCACCAGACTGCACTCTACAGTCCAGTGAGACACTAACCCTCTTTTATCAAATGAGCTAATTTGTGTTCTGCAAAATAACTGTATTTTGCAAACAGACAAGACACATTGCAGCTTCTCAAGCTTTTTTAATCCTCTTGATGAGAGCACGAGAAAAAAAAATATCAATAAAAGACTTTGAAGTAATACAGCTTTCTTGGACAGTAGAGAGGAGGTCAAGAACTTGGGCTCTGGAAATACAGCACAAATTCCACGACAAAGCGATAAATAATCCCTGCCTCAACAGCCAAACACTTCAACCTTGGAATGTGCGCAGCCTAGAGCCAAGAGCTATGACAACGGTGGTAGGGGAGCAAGAGAACCTCCCAGCTGCTGGCTTAGCCAGTGAGTTTAGAGTAAACAGCACTCACTTCTTCAGCAGAAAGTCTTCCTCACTTCCACCTCCGTGATCCAGCAGTTAAGGGCTTGCAGCAATCACTAACAAGGACAGGTACAGGCACTTGGTAAAGGATCTGGTTCTAAACCCATTAAAGCCAATAAAAAGACTTTGGTGGTAACTGGCTTAGACCCTGAGTAGGGAGCAGAAACAGTACACAAACCTAGAACAAGTTTTAAATCCATAAATGTTTACATTGGAAAAAGGATACAATGATTAAAAACCCTATCTCTCTGACAGGAGGCTAAACCTCTCAAGATCATCTTGTGCATCCATTATCCAGACGAAAGTTCACTACATTTTGAGGGAGTCAAGCCTGAAGGATTCCCACTGTTGCCTGAACTGGCACAGCTACTGCTGTATTAACAAACATTAACAAACAGCCCCCGTAACTGACTGCAATGAGATTAAAATCTCATTTATTACTTGCTCTCTGGAGTGAGGCTGCCAACAGAGCTTCAGAATTTCAGGTGCCTTGAACGTTCTTCGCTATTCTTCCACCACCAGTAACTTCAACTGACCCGATTGTTTTTATGATACCTGAAGAGACAGACTAGTTTACTCAAACCTTCCTGTTGAAATATTTTTATAATTGATCATAATTGCAGTAATTGATCATAATTGCTCTTTGTGCAGGCATTTCAAAATTGCACAGAAACAAGTCTAAATTGCACCCAAGTACAGGAAAACAATGATGACATCCAAGCATTGTCCTATTATCTCTTCTTTTTTTTTTTTACCACAATGTATTTAATGACCTAAGAAAGTTACAAAAGCAACTTTAAATTACATTTACATATATAAACTAATTAAATATATTTAGCTAACACTGAGAAAATAAAATCCCAAGCAATATGAAGACAAAAAACATTATGAGATGACCGATTCTAGAATAATTTAAGCCTTTTTATTGTCTCTGGATGTAGCAATCAAGTGAACACTCCCCTACTGAAGTATTACTTGTAGTTAGAGCACCACTGAAAGCTTATCTTATAATAAATTCTCATTTTAGAACAGCAAATGAGTGATTAGTCTGGCATTAACTTCTGCGGGTTTTATTAAGTTCTATATTCTGGGAGAAGAATTTTATTACTTATTCCACTTTTTTTTGGCCACTTATTTTAGTAAGCAGCAAAATTCCTAGAAACTTCAGTGGCATTGGGATTTTTAATACCAAGAGCACAGATTTGTTAAGACACCAGAAGACAAAGATGGTTAAGAAGCGTGGCTTGGAAGATAATATTAAAAAAGGATATGCAGATAGCTATGTACATGTATGTTGAAACTCATTCATAATGAAGGAAACTCACAGCTTAAAATTCATGTGGCACAGTAAGGTATCTGGTTGAATGCTGTCAATTAATTTTCTAAGTCACATGTGGTGAAGACATATTCACAAAGACTAAAATAAATAACAGCTACTTTATTAACTAAGAATACTTAGTTAATAATAACTAAGTGTGGCATTTCCTGACAACGCTTAGAGAAAATCATCAAGTAAAAGAACGCAAAGGTCATAAGAACTTGTAAAACCCTGGTGACTCCTAGTTTCCACTTAGTTTTCTCATGATGGGGCTGTCGGGTTCAGCGTTAGTGAAAATACTTCCTACAACCACATGAGTGCCCCAGATGTTGTGACGAATAACTTTGCAGCAGCCGAGATCATCAACGGAAAATCCCAAGTGGCGGTAGCGTTCATCTGTCTCAAACAGAGTGTTGTTTGTGTAAGGTCCAAAAAACTAGGTGGGGGAAAAAAAAAGTAGATAGTTTTTCATGTGAACGTTTCCAAGAGCATGTAAAGTGTCAGAACTATCCCTTTTTAAAGCCAGGCCCAAGCCCAGAAGTACCAGTTACAACTGCTGAGGAAATTTTATGTAGTTTTATTCATGAAATCTACACAGGAAACTAAGTGGAGCACTTCTGGTTATACTGGTACCCCATATTTAAAGATTTCTACTTCTACAGGCATTAAGGATAGAACCCCTCCGTGAAAACAGCAAAAATAAGACAAGTACCTTATCAATAAGCCCCCTATAAAGAAAGAAGCTTTGAGGAACAAAGATGTGTGTAAATTGGAAACGTGTATTTCAGTTGCTTTATCTCAGGAGGAAGCTTCTGACCAAAAGCCTACTCCTGATGAACAGGTTATTGGTCAGGTTGTTACCACTGAATTAGAGTCCAGAGACAGAACCCTTCTTTCATCAATCCATAACTATTTCTTAAATGCATGGAACTTTTGGGAAGCTTTTAAGCACCATACACACCTTCAACTGCCTATTCACCTCGTAAACACCCCGTTAAATGCTGTTGCCTCTACTGACACAATAAATCACTGCCTTTCACAGTGTTTTTAAATAAAAATGCACTAAACAGCTTTGCCATGATTATGTTTAACTATGATATGGTTTTAACAGTTAGCTTCTATCAAATACATATATGCTCATGTATTTTGTCTGAGAACTTTCTCAATTCTCCCTCTAAGTTTTAAGACTCTGTAATGTTTTGCAGATGTCTTGGTAAGAAACTGTCAGCTCCTGCGGAGAACTGGTGTCATTTGATAACAAACGCCAAGGCAGTTTAATAGGAACAAGCTATTCATTTTCTCTGGGTAACAAAAGATATCATTAACGAGCGCAAAGAGACCTTTTCAAACCCTCCATCTACACAAACAGGTGTCAGGACAACCAGGTCACCTTGGCAGGGCAAAACCAGCCTGTTGTACACTGACCAAGAGCTTTTGGGCATAAAATTTCTCCAGTTATCCCAAAATTCAGCTTCTTTGCTGAACAATGTTCCCAAAAATGCCAACCACAATGACAGCTGGCAGAGTGTGGGAACTGGCCCATATTGTATCTTAAATTATCTTAACAGCTTTTGGACAACATGGAAAAGTTGGATTTAACCCATAAATACTACAAATACCACTGCTAATTAGGACACAGCAGCATCCATTGCTTATTCCACACAGCACATAACTTACTGCCAGTCCTGAGGTTGGATCAATGAAGTCAGCCCAATAGCCTTCAGAACAAATTGCATAGCAAATTTCCTTGGCACCATTAATGAACTTAAAAGAAAATAAAGAAAAAGAAGGATATCAAATGGGATTTTTGTTACATACACATCAGAACACACATAAAATACTCCAAAATGAAGAAGCATAGATTTCTTTTGGCCTCCCCTAATACATGAGAAATTCAGCATACTCGCAATAAAAATATTAATAATATTAAGAGGATTAGAATGGCATACATTAGGCTACTCCAATCATGTGAGATTTAAAAGTGTTCCTTGTGCCAGTCAGTAATGGATTAACAATGGACAGTATTATGTAGTTCTTCCTGCACTAAATAAAGTTTTAGTTCTGCATCATGGCAGCAAACACTTCCATAGGCACTTGACTTTTATACTAATCTACATGCATTTTCCTGTTGCAATTAACCGGTGGTCAGGATGAACGATTATTTCAAACTCTCCCACTGTTTAACAATCAAAGTTGTAGGTCATGTTTCAGTTACACCAGCTGCTGTTCCTGAAAATAGCATTTTCCATTAAGCAACATGCCAAGAAGTTTCCTGTTCTGTGATGTGTCAAAAAACTCCCTTCTCTGAAGAGACAGTTAAAAGAATCTAACTTTTTTTTTTTAGCAAACTTCTCACATCAGCTACTTTGATAACTTAAGCTTTTATTTAAAGAAATCTTTGGTGTTCAGTTGCAGTTATGTTTGTCAGATACGGGAAGAAAATTCAACCAGGTAGATTTAAAGCTGTGCTCTGACATCACAACACAGGGCACAACATAATTAGACAACCTACAGATTACACAGCACATTTTTTCCACAGATAAATCAGCAAGAACAGGAGACCTCAGTGATGTGCTTTTAATCACTTAGACCAACAGTTTTTAACCCATGTTATGAGGGCCAGCAGGGCCCCACAGAAAACATCTGAAGAAACCTGCAAAGGTGAGTGGGGAAAAAAAACCACCACAAAGTCAAGATATGTGACGGTTCTAAAACTACCCATGCACTCTGAGAAAAACATGTCCAAGTGCCAAAATCTAAACAGCTGAATACACTGGTCTAGAGTAAAGCAGAAACAGAATTCACACAACTTCCTCAAAACGTGAAAGAAATTTCCTATTCTCAATAAAAACATATTTTAACTTCAGAATAAATGAATACTTAGAGCCCTTTGTAGCTCAAGTTTTCAAGTTCATAGAAGTATTACAGTTATTCAGCTTCAGTTCCTTAATGGTCCAAAACATGGGATGTTTATCCTTTACAGCAATCTGTTCTATATTTTCAAATTTGATGGCTCTGATGATTAACTATGCTTCAACTGTAAATTAAGTCACCAGTGTAAGCAAGCCACCTGAAGACAGTATTTTAGGTATTTCTGATGCAGTACATCTTTTGATCCAGTGCTGTAACAACCCCTCGGCAATCACTTCAAGTGAGGTTAATAAACACTTGAGATTCACTACTGTAAACACTGAGATTTGACTGTAAATAACCCTCATTACTTTAGCACAAGCCTCTCACGTTAAATTAGTATTTTTAAGGTTACTTCTAACCATCTCTGAAGCAAACAAACAGACCATTTTCTTGTGAATTTGCTGTTAGTAACCTTTAGGCCAGGAGGTTACATCCAACATCCTAACACCCCTACAATGACTATATTAGACTTGACAGGGAGGTGCACAAGGAAGAAAGATGCCAATTAACATATAATTAGACCAGATTACAAGGCCAAAGACCAACAGACCAGAAATAATTCAAAGAGAAGAACACACTAAAATGAAGGGAATTTTAATTTGTGTGTAATCTTTACGTTGATCCTTCAGACTGCTTCTTCCTTTTTGTGGGTAACCCTTGCACTGCTTTACACAGGCCACACTTGCAGTTTACGGTACTGAAAAGGGCATTACTGGACTATTTTCCAATTAATATGACTGTCACTATACAGATGAAAAAATCCCACAGGAGGATTTTTATTTGTTTTAGAAAAATTTTAACAAATAATATGTAGAAACATTGTATTTTGAGGTGCTAAGAATGCCAGCGATGGTGAACACTGACACCTGCTGGAGTACACACAAAAAAATAAACTTAAAGAATGTGAAATAAAGGGATTGTCAGAGAGACCTCTAGTGGCAACAGAACAAGACAACAAAGTTCACGAGGATGGTTAAGATGCAAGAAATATAACTCATACCCAGGCTAAAAGCACTAGCAATATCCATTATCAGAATGGAAAACGCAGAGCGACCACTTCTTACAAGTAAGGACACGCTCATGGACAGATTCCGTACTGGAATCTCAGTTAAGCCCCAGAAAAATAAAGAGGGAAGAGAAATCCTACAAAATGAGTTGTACTAAAGCTGAAATAAGGGGAGAATATAGTTGCTGCCATTTAACTGCAACAGGACAACAATCAAATGTCTTTAATAATTTACTGTAGCATTTTAGAACATTTTAGCAGACTTTTGACTCACCCCACTATAAAGACGTTAATAGTTGTATGAGATACATGTAGTCAAAAAGCTACAAAGCTAGATGGTATCTCCATTTTGTCAGTAAAAGTATATAGTAGCTCAAAAACACTTTAAAAAGTAAAATGGTGTATTACTACCAGAGCTACAAATGGAGCAATACAAATAGTTCATGGAAGATTCGTCTACAAACAAAACTAAGCTCACGCTACTGTCAGCTACTTACATTTTCTACCAGCATTTCTCTCTCATCCTCCACTTCTTGACTCCATACAGTCATATCATTTTTAGTCTTCTGGGTGACGGTTAATACCGTTAAACAGTTGGCATTCACTTCTGGAAACATTGCTTCAAAGTCTAAAAAAAAAATAAAAATAAATTGATATCAGTATGTTATGGCCTGCTCTTACGTTTTACTTCTGATTTTTCAGTTTTTGACAAGTTACTGACCCTACTTTAGAGCCTTCCTTTCCTTTAAATCCAAGATACATGTGTGTTTTTAATGTCACTCGTTCTTACTCTTTGCGAAGTCCCCTCTCTTCAGCATCTAGATTTCAGCCAGATTTCAGTACATCACTTTTAAAATTAGAAGATTTTATCCCAATTTTATTTCAATCATTTCCTTCTTGAACAAATTAAAGGAAAATACAAAAGCAATTCTTTCAGTAGTTTAATAATTTCAATTTGCTATTTTAATGAAAAGTGGTGCTAAAAGATTTGATTTTGTCACAAACTGTTTTTTTGGGCAATGAATTGGCTCTAGAATCTTCCAGATACTAAGAAAGCAGGTGAAAGTTACTCCCTGCCCCAGCTGATCTTGAATTCAAATGCCACTGAATTCAGTTTCGTTTTTCATTTCATAGCATGCATTTTTCTTTCATGAAATATTAACTCTGGATTACCCTTTTCTCTGACCCATTCTGTGGCATTAATTATATCAGAGCATTTATGTACATATTTTCACATTTTAAAAAGTTAAAATTTCTTAGCTATCCAAAAAAAGTGAAAATATACCTTTTCGTAACAGCTCAGGACAAGCTTGTACCGCACATTCCACCTTTGCATTTTCAAAGTAAGTTTCAGCACTATTTATTTGCTGTTTTCGAGGAACATCAGCACCCTGAGAAAAACAAAAACTGTGACTTTCCCATTCCTTACGGTGTACCAGAGTAACTTTATACACCAGACTGTTCCCATGACCAAATGACCACTGATACACCCAAACAGTTTCACAGAAAAATCATTTGCAGATGATAAGACATAAAATTTGTTTCTCAAGTATTAGAAGCAGAACAGATATATCTGTTGCTTAAACCTATACAAAAATTTTAAGCTTTATGTATTATTGTCACTGTATTACCTCAAAGCCTTAACCAATATAGAAATTTTTGAAAAAAATTTGAAACAATAGCCTCAAGTATTCAATACAACTGCAATTGACAGATTTCAGACACCCACATATTACCCAAGCTAGAATAAAACTTTAAAATAAAGTTACACAACAGTTCTAGAGCTCTGAACTACCAGTATTTACAGCTTTAGCTTGAAAAGCTAAAAGCAGAAAAAATGCTAACTGGAGAAGCAGAACCGTTTTCCAGTAATACCATTTTTATTCTTTACAGCTTTTTAGTTCTACAGTTTCTAAAAAGAAAAAAAAAACCAACCCAGAATAAACACACACGCCCCCAACCCCTAGATTCTTGTAGTTAAGTTATAAATGGGGCACCTGTAAGTTAGATATATAGCATTTAAACTTAAAAAGCACTTAAGAAGGTATTAACAAGAGTTGCCTCCTTTGGGATAACAATTACTATGTAATAGGTGTAGAAGGCCTCAATAGTTTTTCTAGCTCCAACTATGACATAACTTACAAGAAATTTCAGTAAGTTTCTCTACAACTGAAATGAACTACTCAACATTGTAATTAAGTCCTACCTAACGCCTGCCTTTGTCCAAAACTTCTCCCTAGAGGAAACTATTACATTGAAAACTGTGGCTAGCATTTTTATTCTAGAAGTTAATATTAAAGAATAGGGGGAAAAAAATAATCCAAACAACCCAGCAAAAAAATAAACATAACCACAGACAAACAACAGACATGAAGTGCAGTTTCAACACACGTGTTCCTACATCTATCTTGTATTATGACTGCAAAGTCCTTGGGACAAATCAGTTGGTACTTTAAGGCAGACAAACCATGCAGTGATGCTGGTAAGTCCCTTTTCTTCCTAACTATGGGGTGCTGTTCTTACCAAGAATGGTAGTTCATGATGATTTCTTGCCTACTACTCCCATTCTATCCAGCTAAACACCACTTCCATAGCCCATACGCCCAGTAGACACGCTGTCATGAAGAGACTATGACCATTTTCCAAAGATCCACACCACTTTCTCATACTGATAAGCTGACAAGCTGACTCTTGTTGACTGCTTCCTGAACACCAGTTGCAAAACCTGTATCCACTCTTTCCAGTTTCTCCCTTCCCTTTCAGAGAAGTTGCCCCAGGCATTTTATTGTACAAGGAATATTGCTGGAAAGCGAGTGTGCATTCAGCGCACCTGGTTTGCACTAAACAAACAGAAGACTAGAATTTTCTCAGGCTTTTAACAGAAAGTGGGATCCACACATGCTGAAAATAGAACCTGGGGAGCTCACTAGAAGCTTGTGTTTTCTGAACATTTTGGAATACAATGCTACATTTAAAAAAAGAAACAAAACCCCACCACTATCCAGCATTTTTACAATGGAGATTTGCGAGCTGACTTCCAGAGTCTGAGCATGTCACAAATTCAGAGAGCCTGGAAAGCTGAGCCAGCAGCTAGTAGCACTAAACATCTGTCAAAAGGCTGCTATCACACTAGCAATTATCAAGCTGCTTGTTGTTAATAATCCATCTGACTCGCTGCAACCTCTGTCATCGTCAAAATGCAGTCTCATTGTGAGGCTTGAGGTACCTTGATCTGCTGCTCCTGCGTGAACTCAATGGCTGTCAGAACTAAGTGGGCAGATCTTAAACACTGTCCAAACTATGTAAGTTCAGATCCATTCGATGAAATACTGAAGAAACTACCAATTCCATTTGATAAAAGGTGGGGAGAGACTTGGCAAACAGCAAGTTTTGAAACAGAAGTTTTCTTTTCCCATAGCATTTCATTAGTGACTTAATTTATGGGTATCTCACTAAGCACTGCTTAGTCAAAAAGCCACACCCTGAAATATTTCCTTCTTCTAAAAGGGAAAACTTCAGCTAGGTTCTATGCAATATCTATTCACCCCAGTCGAAGTTCATCTTTCAAAACCATCTAGAAAATCAACAATACCTTTTTTGAGGAGGAAGACAAATTAGTTATGTTTCTCTTAGACAAGAAATACCAGTTTCACACAGATGAAGCCTGTTCTTACCTGAAATTCATTTATGTATTGTGCCATTACAAATTCATGTCTTTCACTTGCTGAAGGCTCTGCTAATATATCAGGCAAACTTTTTGAAACTTGGCTTTTCTTCTGAGAAGCAGTGCCATTTAGGTGACAGTCAAACCCAATATTACCAGGCAACTGGAATCTCTGGTCCTGAGGACCAAATGGACCCATTACTTCATCCGGCCATACAGTTCTTGGACCTGCAAAAGTCAAGCCCTTGCTTTAGTCATCACATCTAAAAAGGAAGAAAAAAAAAACCAAAGAGAAGAAAAACCCACTCCCATACATACATCTGTATTTGATCACAACCACATATAACCAAAGTAACAACAATGCACAAGTAAAAGTAAGGCCCCTGACACAAAAAGCACACTTCAGAAGTCCCCAATTTATATAGGGTACAAAATTCTGATAGCACACAAATTCAAAGAAAATGAATTTGCTTTTTCTTACATAAATCAGGAGGTGTAGCAGCAACATGAGGCTCATCTGAGCCAGAGGAACCTGCTGTAGAAAAAGCCTTGGGATTTACAATTCTTTTGACTAAGGAATAAAACCCTGGTAGGTAGGTGACCAATCTTGCTCTGTTACAGAGCACCTGAGAAGACAAAAACAAAATAAGTATTACACACTGCTAGCAAAAATACTAGTTTAAGTACAGCTTTGCGAATCACAAGAGAAAGCCTCACTCAGTAGTCAAGTTACAGTTTTAATTACAATGAACTGTGTTTTTGTAAAATCAAGTTTTAAGAGTATTTTAGTAAAATCAAGTTTTAAGAGTATTTTATTATTACTTTTCTATTTTACCAGTAATAGCATTCTAAATAAATGAAAAGCCTTGAAAACACTTACTGAAAGGCCTTCTCATGTGAGAAAAAAAACCTGAAAAGTTTAAATAGCACCATGGAAACTCCACAACCTAAACTACATTATGGATAGGGATAATTTCCATAATTATTTGCAAGCATGCCATTGTTTCCATGACCATCACATTTTATTTGTGGGACTGATTATCAGAAATAACTAGAAATATTGTTAATTAAGTAAACGCTGATATTGAAGACGTTTAACTTGAAGGCTAGTCCAAATGTTAGCCAGTTTATACTCCTACTTCTTGAAAGACTGGAGAGAGACACAATATAATATCACTGTAGATACATCTCATAGCTTTCAGCTAGAAGCAAACTATCCATACCAAAAGCTCTGAACTACAGAGGGAGATATGCATATGAAAATAGGTAGGTATGATAATTTCAGCTTCTTTCCTTTGCTCTCAAAATCCATAAACATTTAAGATGTGCAAAAATTAAGTTAGTGTGGCCAATGTCATTCAGATTCACAAACTTGGTACATTTACTTATTTATGAACAAGCGTTACTGCAAACGGACCAGCATCGTGGGGAAAATGCCAATAAGCCATAAAACCTTTATGAATTCCGTGCTAGTGGAATACACCAGAAAATCTGCTTCCCACCACGGAGTTCTACTGTCAACCTAACTTTTAACTGCTGAAGCTTATTCAGCCACACTGCAAAAAGAAAATGATGCAATGCTGTCTCCCCGAGGATGCAAATAGTCTCAACAACAGGGCTCCACAGAGCTCGTAGCTCCTCACCAGAGAGATTAACTCTGAGGCCAAATAACGTTATCTTAAGTAGTAATATTGATGTATCGAGCAACTGTTACTGGGGAGGGTTGTTGTTTGGTTTCTTTTTTTTTTTTTATCAGGTGATGCGATTACACTGAAACATCTGATCTATTTTTTATACTTTAAAAATAGATTGACAACTGTCATGATGCATTTACACAGACACAACAGAAAAATAACAACTCATACACTCAAAGCAAAAAATTGGAAGGGTAATTAAAAAAATAATTAAAGACTACTTAACTCTAGTACAAAACTACTAATGCTCTTGACTACAGTTGCACAAAACTGCTAGGAAAATATAAATCCCACCTACCATTGCACGTGTGCTTTTGCAAAACTATTTTCCAGGTGAGAGAAATTCTTCTGAGAAACTGACATAAAGGGATTTATTTTGTGCTGTATTCTTGTTTCAATGAAAGTTTATGCATGCGTTTGCCACTAAACATGTATGCAACAAGGTTACTTCAGAAAAAGTGAAATAATGGTACTATTTGTATGTTTAAAATAAAAGTTCTATTCAGACCTAAGCCAGTAAACATGTTTCTTACATAACCCCTGTGCATAAACATACATGTAACAAGTTCTGTCAACGTTATGAAGACTCAAATGCATAAAGGCACGTTTGATTTTCTGACTTAAATCAAGTATTTACAAGTTAAGGCCTTAAGCTGCCTAGTTCCAAAACACTGCTAGGTTTAAGAAGTTCCTGTAACAACAACAAAAGTCTGCAGATTCCACTTCTTCCTCTATTATGTAAACGCACTATTGAAACTAGCTTTTGCATAGTGATTACGCTGCAGGTAAAACAGATGTAAACAATTAGGGCTGACACGTAATTACAAGAAAAGAGCATTTTTCCTTATAACGAGCATCACTTAACGTGGCGATGTCAGCGTTAATTACAGGCGTGTTGACTGCGCTCCCTTCCTTACGCAAATATTTACACACCGCGCATTACCCAAGCGAAAAACACACCGCTGAAATCAATACATTATTCATGTCTCCATAGCAAAACCGAATCAATAAAGGGCGTTTTATTCTTCTGTCTGAAAACAGCCTGGTGAACTCGACTGTCTCATCTCAACTCATGACATCAAAAAAAAAAAAAAAAAACCAAACCAAATAAAAACCGAAACCAAAACCAACCGGATCCCACTCAATCCTCAGTTACTCACATTGGCCATTGCAGACGGCGGACTCCCCTCTCCGACAGGCCCCTGGAAGAGAAGCGAACGCACTGGCCTCCGAGGCACCGGCCGGACCGGGGCTGCCCCCTCACCACCCGGCCCCACAGAGGCCTCGCCTCCTGCCCGCTCCCCGCTTCCCCAACAACGGCCCCGCAAACCACCGCCACGCTGCCCGCTCCTTACAGGCCCGGCCGCCCGCGGCCGAGGCTGCCAGCGATGGCAGGGGAGCGAGAAACACCGGGGGCACCGGAGCCGCCGCCCCAGCCAGCCCCTCTCACCTCTTCCTGCAAAATGGCGCCGGCCGCCCTCCCCGGCACGACGCACCCTCGCGACGGGCGTGCGCCCCGCCCGTGGCCAAGCCGAGCGAGCCGATCCACCGACACCTCGATTAGCGGTGCGGAGGGAGCAAGCAGAGAGAGAGGCGGGGCGAGTCGCTCGGCGGTCGATTGGTTGGGTCGGCGAGGAGACCCGGAGGGGAGCTGCCGGGGCCGACGGGCGGTGTGTTGCGGCGGAGCCGGCGGCCGCTCAGGGCGGGCGGGCGGGCGCACCCGGGGCGGGGGTTTCTCCTTGTCTCGGTGCCGTGTCTCCTCGGGGTTGCGGGGTCGGCACCGGCTCGCCCCTCACCGGCGGTGCAGTACCCGTCGGGTGCGCCAGGAGTCAGTCACGTCATGTCCGCTGGGCGGCACACGGCTCCCCCCCCCCCGCGCTGGGGCTCTCTGGGGCCGGAGAGTGCGATGAAATCGAAAATAAATAAAAGAAGGTGTGTTTTTATTGAAGGAAATGCAGGGTGTGTGTCTGTGTGTCAGCCAGGTTCTCAGCTAGGCCCAGGGCTTTCCTGGCAGTTGGTGAGCACAAGTGGCACGTCTGCTAACAAAGCTGCTCCTCCCAGGGCAGTATGGAGCTCCCTCAAATAACTGTTTCACAAAATAAGAATAAAACCTTGGTTTTTTTCAATGGACCAAAGGTGTGGGTTTTTGTTGGGTTTTTTTTTGTTTTTGTTTTTCTTTCCCTCGCTTCGTTGTGGAAAGGCTTCGTTTTTCCACCTTTTCTCCTTGGGCCAATTTGTTGGGCTCTGGGGTGAGGTTTGCTTAAAAAGCAAAGGATTTTGTTTCAAATAAAGTTCAGCGTTACGAGCCAGATTGAGGTAATTCCATAGGCAACGCTCTTAAATTCCTGTTAATTTCTGCTACATGAAGTTAATTAACTGCAGAATTTATTAATGCAAGCACATATTTACCATTGAAAGCATTACAGAATCACAGAATGCTATGGGGTTGGAGGGGACCTCTGGAGATCATCTCCTCCAACCCCCTGCCAGAGCAGGTCCACCCAGAG
>JAOXJM010000079.1:2421078-2437097 GCA_026413425.1 Tringa solitaria | reverse complement strand
CTTACTCTGTCTCTTGTCTCCAAACTATTTTTCCCCCTGCAAAATAAGCTGAAAATGAGGCTGGATATCAGGATCACTGCATTAAAGCTGATGGATAAAATGAAGATGTGGGCCACTAATTTATCAAAGTGCTAAAAACCACTAATGATAATGGCTGAGTGAGGGTCTGACTGTCCACCCAGCCATTGCAGCAGCCCGTATATGTCTGCAGGATAAAATCTATCCATTTTATTCACTCTCAGCAGTGTTTGAAGTGAGATGGTTTTCCTGCAGCCTCAAGAGTGGGAAGGGCCACACATCTGCTCATGAGCTGCTGAAATTGCATTTTTCTTCTCCCAAAATCTGAGCTAAAAGGACAGGGTCCCCTCCACTGAGTGCAGCCACCACTGGTAGTCCTGGAGGAAAAGTGCCTGCCATCTACCAGATGTGCAGGAACAGGGGCTGGGCTTATCTGGGAGGGATAATCCTTCAGCACAAAATGAAACTCTTCTATTTGGGGTGATTTTGGGAAAGATCCCGCTCCAGCAGCAGAAAACCAAGTCTAGCAAGCCCATGCCGGGATCTGCAGCAGGGAACAGGTCAAGGGTATGTGGCATCACTTGTGTGAAGGAGGTGTCCCCCACATGACTCTTCTGCGCTGCACTCCAGGAAAGCCATGAGAGTGCAGGATGGAGGAGGCAGGGTGGAATTTAAAGGATGGAGGGTAGAGGATGGAGTGTGAAAGACGGAGGATGGAGGGTGGAGGGTGGAGAATGGAGGGTGGAGGGTGGAGAATGGAGGGTGGAGGATGGAGGATGGAGGGTGGAATCTGAGGAATGGAGGACCGAGGGTGGAGGGTGGAAACAGAAGTGTGGAGGGTGGAAGGTAGAATCTGAGGGATGGAGGATGTAGGGTGGAGGATGGAGGATGAGGGATGGAGGGTGGAGGGTGGAGGATGGAAGGTGAAGGGAGTAATTTGAAGAAGGGGGGAAGATGAAGAAGGGAGGGTGAAGGATGGGGGATGGAGGGTGGAGGATAGAGAGTGGAAGATGAAGGATGGAGGGTGAAGGAGTGCTGGGTTTCAGGGCTGGTTTTGCCAGCAGGAGCCTGCAGTTTTCCAAAGCTATCTTAAGGTGGCAGAGTTGCAGTCTGCTGGAGGCTGAGCCCTGGGGCCGGTTGGTTTGCAATCCAAGGGGAAGAAAGGCATTTCAGAAAAATGATCGTTCGTCTTGCAGAGCAGGCTGAGCTTTCCAGGAGAGAAAAAGATCTGAAAGCAAATTAGCCCATACTAATTAGAAATGTGCCGGCATTGAAATATTCGGGTCATTACAAATTTGTGACTCCCTTTGAGTTGCTCTGCGCCAGCAAACGAGCAGATGGCGAGTGATCTCCTGCAGCCGGTGTCCCACCCTGCCTGTGCAAACCAGCCCTGGGTGCATGCCCCATCTGGGGCTGGGTGCTGCTCACCACCCTGTGCCACCCCAAGGCTTCTGGTGGGACATTTCTCTTCCTCGGCAGAAACCACCGCCACCAAACGTGCTGCAAAATCAACGGCACCACAGGGTGGAGGAAAGGGTATGATGCCCAATAGCATTCTCAAAATCTAGTTGCTGGAAAGCCGAGTCAAATTGCATGGTTTCAATGGAGCACTGGAAAATGAGCTTGAAATTAGCTGTGTTTAGCTGTGTAACATGTGTTGGGGTCGTTGGTACCTCTTAGAGCACCCCTTCACAGCCTTCCACATGCTCTCAGGGTAGGATGGATATCTGAATCGTGGAATATTTTGTTTCCTGAAGAAAAAATGAGCTGGAATCACATGAGTGTTAGTTGTATTGTTATGACTTGTTATGTATTATTTCAAATGCTAGTAAACTCTATCCAATGTAGCTGAAACCATTTCAGTTCATTATCTAGGTCTAAGGCTTTCTGCATTTGAGTGTTTACAGCATTTAGAACAGAAATTAATATAGTGGGAAATAATCCTTAGCACTTTGATGGAGCTTTTGATGTGTGTGCTTCGGAGGTGATCTGCCTCCATTAGAGGGGCAGGAGTCGTGCCAGCGTGTGGAGAAGATGCCACAACTGGGATTCAAAGCCAGCTGCTCCTCCCTCGTTTCCACAGCCCATAAAAGAGAGCATCGTCTGGACACGCCTGACCCACCCTTTGGAGTCAGAAGGTAAAGCAGAGGTGAGGCTGTTCATCAGGGAAAGTTTTATTCCATAAAGAGCAAAAATGAGGAACAACTCTATTTTAGTTACGATTCCTTCTCTCCTCCCTCTGGGAAGTAGGACGGATGTGTCCATCATACATATTGCTGGTATAGTGAGACATAACAACTCCAGAAAACCCTGAGAGATGTGTCCAGCTTTCAAAATGAAATGCTAAATGGGAAGAGCTTTCCTCAGCTGCCCCCGGTGGAAGATGCCACCATTAGTGGTACAACCACCACCGACGGTGTGCAGTCAGCTATCAAACACAGGGCCATCAAGTCGCTGCCGGTGCTGAGAGGTCCTTGGCCTTCAGAAGGTGACAAGATAGAGCTCCAGGAAGTGGAAGGCTGGACTGATGTCCTCTCCGTGGGCACAGCAGGCTTTGAAGTTTAACTCAGCTCAGAGCACTGAGCCGGCTGCGTTTCGGGAGGAGGAAAGCAAGTATGGCTTTGTAGGCTGCGGCGCAAGGGGGAATTTCTCAATGTGTAACGACTGAAAGAAAAAAAATTAAATAATTTGGGCCTGTTTCTTATCTGCTGCGACTATTTGCCGTGTTCAATAAGCTGTGAAACTCCTCATTTCTCAGCACGGATGCAGCGGGCGATCGCAGCGTGATGCATCGCGGGCTCCCTGCCTGCTGACCTGCGTGTGTTAAGCGCCAGGAGCTCACGCTGTCGATACCTTCACCAGTGCTGAGAAACCCATGTGGAGACGAGACTGCCTTCAAAGGATGGAGAAGAAAACACAGGTTTGGCCCTCAGCTGGTGTTTGACCTCTTTTTGTGGCAGCTGGTTGCTGAGCCAGCAAAATGTGGAGCTTTGGCTGCGCTGGGCAAGACCCTCCTGGGACCATGAGCATCTGCTCCTGTAGAGTGTAAGAGGGAGGGGTGGTCAGTGGCAAGCGACCTGTCAAACCCTCTCTCCTGCTCCCTGCTGAGGGTACAAATTCTCTGATAAAGGGACAGCCGAGATGGTTGTTTATGCATTTAATTATGGTTGCTTGGCCGGGGCCAAGAGCTCAGTTCATCTAAGAGCTATTCATGTTTTCAGGTTCTCTAGGTCCATCTCTGCTCATACCAAAGATACACAAGCATCCTAAATTTCACCTCTTGTGTTTCTAGACAGTGTCTGATCTCCCACGTACGTAGATACCCTCTCCTGCCCCTAATTTCATTAGCGGTGCCCTCTTGAGAGCTGATCCAAATAGCCCACGTAGGGTCGGCTGAGGTGCAAACATCCAAATGACTCGAGCAGAAGGGATGGCGTAGCCCAGCTCTGATCACCCCCTTTCCTCGTCATTATGCACTTCCACTGGCTTGGAGCAATCAGGCATACCACTATCAAGGACATTGACGGATTAGCCTCATCAGTCCCCTGCTGTGACCGCCAACTTTCCCTATATTAATCAGAAAAAATAGCTCCCTGATTGCCATTTAAATTGCACAAAAGATATATTTGTCTTGTGGTAGTCCATGGCATTTCAACGTGCTGCGAGATGGCGACGTCTTAAAGGAGCTTTGCTGCTGTGGTTCCCAAGAGGTTGGAAAAGCAGAAAGCTCGTCAAGAGGAACGTTTTGCTTCGTTCTGTTGATCTCAGGCCAAACGTGCATCAGTATTAAAAAATGCAACACCTCTCTGAGGCTATCGTGGTGGCAAGTAGATTATACCGGGTTATGTTAAATACATACACTCGTTACTGTGACTTGGGTTCTGACCTGGGCTCTCTGTATCCTCCTGATTTTGGATGTGGCATCTGTACTGCCTCATTTTTCCTTCTGAGCTGGCAAGAAAAGCAATCTTGCCCCCATAACTGAGATGATTGGGGTGTAGAGTTGCAATAGCGTTTGTTTTTCCTCTTTCTATCCCCCAGGGCTGAGACGAGCCACATCTTATTAATTTCTGGACACTTTATGAGTCTGTGGTCCCCGCCTACTGCAGCCACAGCTGCTGTTGTACATCACAGCCTCACAACGAGACATTGAGCTAAACCTGATGTTCAAAATCTGATGATCAAATTTGACTTTTGTGCATCGTTGTGATGGGTGATGTGACCCTGGCTGGGTGCCAGGTGTCCACCAAAGCCACTTTGTCAATCCCCTCCTTGGCTGGACAGAGGAGAGAGAATACAAGAGGCTTGTGGGTCGAGATAAGGGCAGGGAGATCATTCACCTATTACCATCATTGGCAAAATGGACTCATCTTGGAGAAAATTAATTTAATTTATTCCCAATACAATCAGAGTAGAGTCATGAGAAATAAAAACTAAATCTTCAAACACCTTCCCCCCACCCCTCCCTTTTTCCTGGGCTCAACCTCACTCCCTATTTCTCCACCTCCTCCACCATTGGCACAGGGGGACAGGGAATGGAGGTAGTGGTCAGTCCATCACACATCTCTGCCACTCTTTCCTCCTCAGGGGGGGACTCTTCACACTCTGCCCCTGCTCCAGTGCGGGTCCCCCAAGGGGTCACAAGTCCTGCCAATAAACCACCTCCAGTGTGGGCTCCTCTCTGGACAGGTCCTGCCAGGAGCCTGGTCCAGTGTGGACTCTCCACAGGATCACAGCCACCTTCGGGCATCCACCTGCCTCAGCATGGGGTCCTCCATGGGCTGCAGGTGGCTATGTGCTCCACCATGGACCTCCATGGGCTGCAGTCACGCACCAGAAATTCTGATTTTTTGAACAACCATAAGAATGACTGGAAGGTGAGACAATAAATATGAAATTAACTGTGTAGGATAAGCCTGACGCAACAGGCCTGAGAGCACTCCTGGAGAATCCCTGGAGGAGAGGATGCAGACGAGAGCACAAAACTTCTGCAAAGTGCCAAGGTGAACCCATCTGGGGTGTGTGTGCTCCAGCAAGTCCTCACTCAGTGCCAGGTGAGCATCAAGCAAGGTTTTGCAAACCACCTTGGAGCAGCAGCAGCTGCCAAAGGTCTCCCAGGGGGACTCCTGTATCCTCAGGCCCCGTGCGGGTGCAATGCACAGGGGATTTGGTTTTGCACGGGTGTTTTCTCTGCCTTGTAGAACTGTTTAAAGGCTGAAAAATCTAAAACAAAAAAATATCTGTTATTCACAGCCCACCGTGTGGTGTCTGGGTAGCACTTCCCTGTAAACCAGGCTTGTGTGCTCCCCTCAGGCAGTGATAGGTGAGAAATTACACGCAATATACTTTAATGTGCCTGTATAAATTACTAATTTGAAGAATGACTGCACCTACGTGCTTGTCTTACATTAATTACTGTGGCAGGTAATGCTTCTGCCACAGGAGCTGCTCAGTGTTGCTAATGCCATGTTGGCACCATCTTTTCCAGCGCTTTACATTTCAAGTAAATACAACCCTGGGTCCCTGGGAACTCGTTTGCACAAGCCAAGGAGCTTCCCCCTGCCAATTTTTTCTAGGTATAAAGTGAAATCACTCTAAAGGTGTCTAAAAGCTGCTGAGAAGTAGCTGATGGGGTTCTTCTGGATGCCCCAAGACACAGGCGTGTCCCAGGCAAGGATGATGCTATGCATGGCCTGGTGATCCCTTTCTCTGTAGAGGACCTCCTGGGGTCCACCTCATACCCACATTTTCTCCCTGCTTGTAAGAACCCATGTGGCTGGGCAATGCTCCGCTTTCAGTCCTTCGGGAATTTATTTTCTTCCCTTTCTCGCTAATATTTGCTTGCTTCATTAGCTGCTTATGTGCTCGCATCTCATTTACTCACTGACCTTGCAGCCTCCCATCCTTTCCGGGAGATTACATTGCAACCTTATTTCACAGGATCTTTCAAAGATCCTGGTTGTAATGTAAAAATTATACATTAGGCCCAGATCTAATATGAGAACATTATTTCTTTTTCAGATAGAAAAGAGCTTTCAACAGAGCAGGGAGTCATATGAGAGGGAAGATCTGTTTCCATCAAATTTTCTTTATTTTACATAAAATTCTATGATAAACTACCATCGTTTTTTGTTTTCTTGGACAAATGGTGTCTCCTCTTCAATCTGGAAATTTTGTCTGTGAAGATTTTGGGGGAATTTTCTATGCTTGCCCAAGAGTGTCCAGATGTGTCATGGACCGCGGTGTCCATCTTCCCCAGAGTGGGCTTCTGGCGTGGCTCTGGCTAAGAAATCCCATCCACAGACACACTCCTCTTTGTCCAAAAACTTCTCATGTCGATAATCACTAATGCCAACACATGGCAAAGTCTCTGTTTTCCTCAGAAAGCCAGAAAGTCTGTTTAAAACTTTTCTGAGTGCATTGGTTGCATTAGTAAACGCTTTCCCCATGGCTGCCAGATAAAAAGCAAAGATAAGAAGTAGATTCATGCTTAGTGCTGTAGACCCCAGTAGAATCTAGAGAAGAAAGTTAAAATATTATGGTTTGTTGGGGATTTTTTGCTGTTTGCTGGGTGGGAGCCAGGGCCTTATCCCGTGCTGCCCATTACCTGTGTGCTTCCTGCATGATCGATGAATTTTTTGCATTTGGAGAAGGATCTGATATCTTCGGCGGTGAGGCTCCCACCAGGCAGCTGAATTTCCTGGTGGGGTGGTAGGAGGTGATGTAGGACGCCGGGGAATGCGTGAAGCTATGTTAAGTGGATGGGCTGCAGTCCCGGCACGCTGGGAACGCATGGGGCTTACGTGGTCCCGGGCAGACCCTGGGGCAGCAGCCACTCTCATGGAAACCCTACGGCGGGTAAAAGGAAGCGTTTGCTCTGTTTGCTGAGAAAACTACAGAAAACAGAGTAAGAAATGTAACGCCAAAAGACTGAATCATAGAATCCTCTAGGTTGGATGGGACCTTTCAGATCATCGAGTCCAACCATCAACCCAACACTGACCAACCCACCACTGACCCATGTCCCTCAGCACCACGTCTGCCCAGCTTTTAAATCCCTCCAGGGACGGTGACTCCACCACTGCCCTGGGCAGCCTCTTCCAAGGCTTGCTAACCCTTTCAGTGAAGAAATTTTTCCCAATATCCATCTGTGTCCCTTCCCTGTCCCCACTCTGCCCGCCCAGGCCTGCCACCCCCTTTCAGCTTCCTCTCCTACACCACACTCACCCCTGCTCTCCTCCTCGTTCCTCCCTGTGTTGGCTTCTCTTTGCATTCATTTTTTTGGACCCGTGTTCCACTTGTGCATCCTTTCTTCTGATGGGGAAAGCTGCCGGATGTTGAGTTATTTATCCATCCAACTATTGTCTGTATGATAGCCTAAATTCAGGAAAAGATGACATAATTTGCTACAAGTGGCTTAGTAAGGATTTCAGCTGCACCAGCTTACATGCAGTTATTTCAGTCCATATTGTGTCATTCTTCCTCTTACATATTTATTTCTACATACATAACTATAATGGCATTGAGATAGAGAGAGGCAGAAACACACAAGCACGTAGGCATTAGTCACAAACACAGTTTCGAAGCAATTAACTCCAAGGTCAAGAATACATTTGTATATGCCGGAACTGCAACGAGATGTTTTAAGTAGCTATAAAAAATAAATATGATTAAAACCAATTGCTGTCTATCTCTGTTCCATTTGTTCATGAACCGGTCCTCTAATTCGATTAAAGGTTTTAACAACAACAGAAAACTAAGGGTGGTTTTCATAAAGGAATTTTTTGTCTTGTTATGTGCCACTTTTCAGCTGTTTATTATTCTGTGTGTGGGCAGAAGAGGCCTTGAGAAAGCTTTTAGCTCTCTGGGTAAATAAGGGAAGAGCCAGGTCCCCCAACAGTACCATGGCAGGTGGGGAAGGTGCTGGTGGTGCCAAGAAGGTCATCCTGGTCACCAGTGCTGTTGGTGAATGCTGTGGTGGCAGAGAGAATGGCAAGAATGTCCCCGTTCCTCCTGGGGCTGCAGAGAGGATGCATGCCTGGACCCTATTTCCCTGGGCTTTTGGCTTTTTTTTTTTTTTTTTTTTTGAGAACAAAAATCCTACACTATCCCCTGTCATGCTTCTGGCCCTGGGTGCCAGCCAGGGCTGTACGGAGGCTGCATAAACCAATTTTCTCTCTGGTAGCACCTTCCCGCAGCAGCTCCTCATTAGCAGCACCGAGATGCTATAGCATCTTCCCTGCCCTTGCAAACTGTTATGCAAATAGCGCTTGCTGACAGCATAAATACATTCATTTTGGTGTCGCACTAATTGATTTTAGCTCATTAGGAGCGATTTTGCCCTAATTTGATAAGGAAGTGTGAAACTATTTTTTCCCAACAGCAGGTTTGTTATTTGTTGAGGTATTAGGAAAGTGTTAATTAGACACAGTTCTTCTGTCATGTTGATGGTTTGGGGAGTAGTCACTGTACAGAGCAAACGGGCTCTGAGATAACCGCGCCTGTTGCTCGATGCAGTTTGTCAAATTAAGTTAATTACGTTAACGCGAGCGGCATGTGGCACATATGGATGCGTGTCAAAGGCAGCAGCGTGACCCTTTGTCTCCGTTTTACGTGGATTTCTTAAGCAGGAGGCACAGAAGCCGCTGGTACCTCTCCCAGTGAGGTGGTTATTGGGTCCTCTTTGAGTGAGGTCTTCTTCCTTAGACGTTGTCCCACGTCCCATGGTGTACACAGAGACTGAAACCTGGCTGCAGAAATGATCTTTCAGTAAATCCAGCCCAACATTGGATTCTTCAGGCTACGGGCTCAGGGGAAACCCTCTCATGCATTTATTTCCCTGGGGCACAGGGGTGTTGGTGTCCAAGATCCTGCCTTACGAGGGGGTGTGTATTTGACGGATCCATTGTTTGCATGTGCATAGCAAACCCCGTGGTTGGGGGGCAGAGGGAACGTCCAAGAAATGTCCCTGGTTTGCCACTGAATTGGTAAAACAGCGACTTAGTGTCTCTGGGATGGATTGTCTCAAGTTTTTCTAAGGACCTTCTGGATCCAGAGCAGTATGAGGGCTGGAATGCTTGTTTTAATGTAAATCTGGATGTTTCAAAAAACTGTTTTCATTGCATTTGAAACAAAGCCAAATATTTTCAAACTTACACGAGCAATGAAAGTTTTTAAAATAAAAGTTTCGAAAGCATTGTTTTCCTTCCAAAAGGGAACTTTTGAAAGAAAATGGTTTCTTTTTTTTTTTTTTTGTTCTGTAGAAAATGTCATTGACTTTTTTCTTTTTTTTTTTCATGAAAAACTATTACCATATGTGAAAAAAAAATCCCAAACAGTGAAAAATCGGGCATAGCCTGGGTGCTTGTAAAGGGCCTGTGGCTCGTGGGGAGTGTGAGGCAGAGGATTTTTCATACAAGCCATAAAAAGAAGCCAGGGCTGTGGTATGGTGACACTCAGCTGGTGCAGGCAGGCACACATGGAGGCATTTTAAGCTCTCCTGGTTCAGAATGAAATACTTACTACGAGTGTATGATTGCGCTGTTTTCAAGAAATGACACAAATTAATGATGAGGCTGGGAATGTAGATTGCTCACAGATGGGAACTGGAGACGGGAGCAGTGGTGGGACGCGAGCTAATCAAGATGAGAAAATAAAGAGGGAAAGAATGCAATGGCTTCATAAAGTTGAGGAAAAGGTAATTGATGTGAGACCACTGGAGAAATCATGGGTTTCTGCTCGGCTTTCCACCGCTGGCTCCCTAGAGATGTCTCTCGTCATGGTAGGTTGATACCATGAGGCTGCTTTCTGTCCCACTGCCCTATGGATCAATGGGTGGCCATGGGGGAGCCGTTGGGTTGTTTGTCTGAGGTCCACTCTGAAAAAGGGCCAGTTTCAGATGAGAAAGGGTGCACTGGAAAAGGGGTGGTAGGATAAAAGCCCTGACACCTCTGTGGGCATTTGCCACTGCATGGTCTTACCAGGATAACCTCATGGCAAGTTAGCCCTTGGTCAGACAAGGGTCCATAATGGTGGTGAGAAATATACCTATTTCTCTATGTTATATCCTTTTAAAAAATTAATTATTACTTTAGATGTTTCCTGTACCTGTTTCTTCCTTTGTTAGTGGTGAGCTTTTTAAGTTCTGATGCATTTAGTCTGGATTTAGATACAAGAAAAAAAATGGAAGAGTCCACTGTACGTTGTCCCAGCCTCTGGACTGACACAGGCTGGACCATAAATACGTCTTGCAGTATCATGTGGGAGCTAACTAAGTGTGACAGCTTATGCGGTGACCCCAGACACCTCTCTTAACAAGTTTATTTGTTCTTCTTTTTTTTGAACAGTTTTTGTTACAACAAATGTGAACAGACTGAAGCTGTAGACAGAAGATGGGTTGAGATTCAGACTTTAGTTTTGGGCAGGATTGGTTTTTCTCTTCTGATTGCTTACAGGTGTGGGCTCCAACTCAAGAAAAAAATGAAGTTTCACCAATTTTCTGCCAGGAGGACGAATCAGGTGCAGGCCATGGCCTCACCCAGCATGATGGTTTGGGCAGAGAGGAGCAAGTAACACCCTGACGAGCGCACAGAGATGGTGTTTTCACACAAAATCCATTTCAGCTGACTTCCAGCAAAGCAGATCACTCATACTATTAGCAGAGAATTCATGTTTTTTGGGCTTTGCTCTTCCTGCTCTCTGTCTTTAATCTCCTCTAATGTTGAGGTTATATTTGGCTGACAGCAAAATAACAGGTATATTTTTATCACTATTTCTTTTAGCTTGACAAAATGTATCCGGTGTCAAAATGAACGTGATTTGTCAAATTATCATGTCTCCACATTAAAGCCAGCAACACTACAGTAAACAATGGGTTTTGCCCAGAAATTCCAGTCCTAAATTCTCCAGAATGCTCTGTAAGCTGCTGTATTCTCTTGTAAGAGCAATTATTTCTACTAGGTGAGCAGCGCTGAGCAGGGGGCTTGGGAGGCAGCACAGCAGCAAGCTCCTGGGAAAGGTGGAGGCATCGCTCTGTCTGGGGCTGAGCCTCTATTTTTCTAGGTTAAAAATCTGTTTTTCACAATACAGTCCATAAGTACCAGCAGAAATAACAAATGTGCAACACCAGCGACGCCCTCCTTCAGTCCTGTCTTCTGCCAGACTCCAAAAATGCTGGTTTCTTACTCAAAGTTCATGTGAGTTACCTTATTTATTGAATCTAAAAAGATTTTAATGAAATGCTTTTGAAAAGAAAAAGCATTTGCAACAATAGCTAATAACCTCTCCATCTTCAGTAGGAGCATAAATATTGGGCAAGAGCTGAGTTTCCACAAACCACAACCCAGCAGCAGTGCAGACTCAGTTTGTACTAGCAAACTCTGACTCAGTCTGCACTGCAAAACAACCACCAAGGGATAAATTTAGCTTTTTTTCTTTTTTTTTTTTTTGGTAAAACACTATAGCATAGTTAAAAATGCTTGAAAGTAAATATTTTAGAAAGTATTTTCCAAGTGTATATGCTCAACAAAGAACATTGCTATGGATCCAAGAAGAATGTTGCTTTCTGGGTTGAATTCATCTTTCAATTGCTGTAGCGGTGGCAGGAGAGCTTTGGCACTGGAAGTCTCCTGGACATTTTTGGGGAACACCCACCCTTTCTGGTGTTTAACCTTCCTGGCCCACCCCAGACCTTGAGCCACTGCTGCAACGAGTCAAGCCAAAGGTCCTGACCCTGATCTCACATCAAACCCAGAAAAAGGAGAATAATCCCTTAGAAAGAGAAAACGCTGCATCAGAGAGAGAGAATTGCAAGTTTATCATCCCGCCAAGGATGTGAAATTCCCGAATGTGCCAGGTTTTCATCAACCAAAAGTCTAGGCTCGATCTTTTTTTTCAGAATGGAGATTTCTGCTAATTCTGCAGCAGGGAATCTGAAAGCAAGAAAAGCCCACAGCCGTCCTTGCCACACTTTCCTCTCTGAATATTTGTTCTGGCAAGGCCAAAGAATATTGTATCGACATATTGATCCTGCTAAATCTTATTAAGAGGTGCATCAGGTTCAGCCATGTCTCAGAAATACGTTTGTACCCTTCCCCTTAGTTTCGTTTTTGTTTTTTTTTTTTTATTCCCGTTGCACTATTAAGCTTAAATCTAAAAATAACCACTATATAAATAGCTCCCATGTATACACACATATTTTTCTCAGTGATGTTTGAACTGAAACAAAGTGAAAGACTAGGTTAAATGTGGTTACCCAAGATAATTCCATCTGGGACAAGAGACCGGTGTTGTCTTTCACCCCAAAGGTAAATTTAGCTGCTGCGAGGGTGAAATCCTCTGTTCTCCACAGCATGGAGAGAGGCTGCAGCCATTGTACAGCATGCATTTCAGTGTTCAGAGCTCTGCTCCAGGGATGGGATGCCCTAAATCCCAGAGAATTCAATCCTGAGCCTTGTAGCACATAAATACATCTCAGTGCATCATCATACCAACAACTTGCCTCACTGGGCTTGAGAAATTTGTTCAATCTCAAGATGTCTCAACTTCCCAAGGTGGGAGCATAGAGCAGATACTTTCCTGTCCTGCCATGCTTTTCTGTCCGACACTAAAGGCATTAAAAAATTGCACTGTGCTTTGAGATCAGCCCCCAGAAAGCACCATCTGAGGTCAATAATGTCCAGTTCTCCTCTTGCTCAGGATGACAGATTATAATGGGAATGTCCCCATCAGCAGAGGTGTGCAGATACCGGTAATTACAGATATACCTTTCTGGGGAAATTTCAGCTCATTTCACTTTGTAATGCAGATGGAAAGACATGCAGCAAATAATAGCAATGACCATGTGAGTGCAAGACCCAGCCTCCGATGGCCTGATGTGCCTGCAGACCTCCAACGCCTCTCCAGCAGCTCGGCGTGGGACCCCTCTCCTCTCCCAGGGCTGGGATCCTCCCTCTTTTTGGGTTTTCTCTCCTAAAAAATGTACTTCTTCATGGTCTTAATCTACTTTTGTCAAAACCCAAGCATCATGCCTGACCCCCTTCTAAGTACTTTGCTGGAGTGGTGATTCCAGTTTAGAAACCCACTAATTAGAATTTAATGCCATCGTTAAGGGACACAGAAGTGCAGTTGGGACTTAGTGGTTGCCCCGATTCACTCTCTTCTTGCTGCACCCCTAAATCATTCCAGCCAAGTAGAACAAGCCTTGTCTGTAGCTATGGTTTGACTCTGCAGCCACAGTTGCCAATCCTTCAAATTATCCCCATCGACTGGGGGAGCCCGTTTTAGGTCTTGTTCCAGCTGAGACATGGCTTCCTGGACCAAAACCACACCCGAGACCACAGTCATCCCTTCCAGACAACACAATCAGGGGAAAAAAGGGATATAAATAACTGAAATAACATCCTTCCTTCCACCCAAGCATCACATGAGGGTCTATAGCCATAAGAAAACCACTCAGCCTTAGGTCTGATAAAACAACCAAAACCCAGCACAGAGAAGTCTCCCTTGAAGGTGTAGGGCAGAAAGGCAGATTTTCTTGAAGATGGGGAAATTCAGCGTTTGGCGCTTTCGAAATTCTCCCCAGGTGGCTGCAAGCTTGGACTCACAAATCTGTACTAAAGAAAAAAATGGGTTTTTTTTACTTAATTAAGTAGCTGTCTAACTTGGGTATTCACAGCTCATCACCCACTTTAAATAAGACAGTGAATAAAACAGAAATGATTCTTGTACTCACAAAACACAAAATAAATCTAGAGTGGATTTTGCCTTCAGATAAGCACAGCAGTCTCCTCATGACTTTGGGGAGACATTCATATCTTGGGTAGAGCAAGGTCCTGAAAACTTATTGCCTATTGTCTGTTCCCTTAAACCTGCAGCACCTCAAGGGCAAGGGGAATTCATGGCCATCAGTAAATATACATCACTAATTTGGTCACATAAGTCTTGGGAAAAATGGTCATCTCACCCCACCATCAGAGCAACCCAAAAAATTGACTCAGAAAAGGCAAGCATTAAAAAAATTACCATCAACCTTTCTGAGCATTGACCCCCATCTGTCCCCAGCTCGCCCATCGACACGCGTTCCTTAGGAAGGCGCTCGGTATGAAAAAGATGTGGATTAAAACGTGATAAAATCAGCGGATGACCTATTACAAATGACAAGGTTAATACTCTCCTAATCAATCACCATACATTTCACAACACGATGGTTCAGATAGCTGCAGAAGGGATTTGGGCATTCATCATCAAGAAGGCAAAGGCTATTCCCCCACCTCGGCAGGCCATCTGGGTCTAATCTAGAGCGAGGGGCCCCATCATCGCCTTCCCGCTCACCTTCCCTGCATCCTTTCACGAAACAAACTGACGCGTGGGGTTTTTAAAAGCACCAGAAATTCTTGATCTTTTTCTCTGGAGCCTGGTGAAGATGACAAGCCGTTAAGTAGCTGTGCTTGGACAGGACTATACGAGTACTGGGCAGATGGTTACAGGCCCACAGATATTAAATGTTCAGCCTAACAGCAGGACCTCATGGATGTAGTCCCACCACCACATCTAAAGTAGCTCAGTCATTATCTCCCGAACTTCGTCACGAGGCATCAGAGAGAAGGATTTGGGTCCTGGCTCCTTAAGGAGGGCTGTAACCCTCCTTCCTGTTGGGCCAGGTTAGTGAGGGCTCCAAGAAATTCTCGTGCCAAAGGGTGCTGCTACTAGTCATTAGAGCTTTTACTATTATTAACATTTTCTCCCATTTAACTATCAGCAATACAAGTGAAACACCCCAACAGCCATCCCTTCTTATGTCTAGTGCATGATAGAAGATGGATTCATGGAGCTGATTACTTTTATTGCTCCTCGATTGACCGCTATAAGGATGATTTGAGGAGAGCTTGGCTTGCAGAACTCACAGGCATGTCCTGCTCAGAGGCAGCTCCTGTAGGGATGCCCACACTCATCACAGTGATGAATCCAATGGGTTGGCCAATTCCAGCATTGCAAGGTCAGTGGTAGGAGGATGGTGTGGGAAGAAGGAGGCAAGCAATGGGAGGACCACAAGGATGCTCTGAAGAAGTTCCGACAGTGTGGTAACCCTGGCGAAGTCCCTGTCTGCTGGAGCAGTGTCTAGAGACGATGGGGAATAAACTGGGATGAGGCTTGGGCTCATAAAATCAAATTTCACAAGATTGAGCTTCCGGGACCGCGCACCACGGATCAGATTTGCAAACCCAGCCGGAACAATAAACGTAATGCGATGGGACACGTAGTTACTTCCATGCGTGTCTGCCCGCCAAGCGAGGGGGAAAACAGCCAGTGACACCTCGAGCAGCTTGGAAAGCTGGATGGGCATGGGATGCCCGGTCAATGATGAGAATTAGCAGAGTTCAGCCCCGGCAGGGGCAGAGAGCCATTTGTAGGCAGCCAGCGTCACAGCGGTGGGAGACGGAGGACGGCAGCAAAGAGTTAATCGCTGTTCCCTGTGTTATGCATGAGGCGGTTGATTTTTGCACGCTTTTGTGGTCTTTCATCAATGAAAACACGGGGAATGGGACAAGAGGCTGCGCATCCTCTAGCAGCAGAGACAACAGCTTCCCTCCTGAGGCGCCCAGAGACGTACACCGAGACACATCAACGGCAAAGGCATCCTGCATTTATTCTTCACTCACACAGGAAAAGGCACGTTGGTGTCAGTGGGCAGGAACAGCTCATTATTGTTTTCCTGTATTTATTCCTTACTGTGGGTTGAACTCTCTGCCCGAGCACCAAAGCTGTGCAAAGTCTCTCTCCGTACAAGATTTAAGCTTTGGAAATAGCTTTGCTGCCAGACAATAATTTGGAGGTACTTGTTACAGCTGGGAAGGCATCAAATTAGTTATGAGTGGTCTAATGAGATATAACTAGTCAGCATCTGCCTCTTCTTTTTTGCTCTCCCTGGGTATGAATGAATAAATTACTGGCCCAGGTTGCCCCGAGAAGCTGTGGCTGCCCCATCCCTGGAGGGGTTCAAG
>JAOXJM010000079.1:2410927-2420946 GCA_026413425.1 Tringa solitaria | reverse complement strand
AGGGGGCTTGGAGCAAGCTGGTGTGGTGGGAGGTGTCCCTGCCCAGGGCAGGGGGGTGGAACTCGATGATCTCTAAGGTCCCTTCTAACCTAAACCATTCTCTGATTTCATGAGTGGCAAAGGAGATCAGAGCTGCTGCTTTCACCCTGATGTGTCCTGGCACAGGGGTGTAGGGTGGGAGAAAAGTGACAAAGACATTACACAAATTAGTGCTGGAGCCTGGCGTGTGTCTCATAGCTGATGTATCTATTTTTATATAAAAATATAATATTTATTATGTGATGGTGATTTCTGGCTTTGCAAGCTCCCACGTGTGTCCCACCAGGGAGGTGGAAGAAGATGAGGTGTGAGGTCTGGGGGATGTGCCCTAAGGATCAGCTCCACCAAGAGATGGGCAGGCATTGAAATCAAAACAGGCGAGGTTTTATTGAAAGAAGAGCTGGGCTTTTGATCGTTATCTAATTTTCTTACTATGAAGCGATGGGCTTTAAATGAAAATGAAAAGTTAATGGTTGCCACGGAGTCTACCACATAACCTCATTTCCCCCACTGATTACACCAATGCTCTAATTAAGGTGATGTGTGCGCACACTTAAATATACACGCCCCGGAGGCAGATGTTACAGCACATTTTCAGGCTCGGAGTAAAAGTTATTTAATGTGTGCTGATTTTTGTAACGCAATGCCCTTAAATATCTCATTTTCTGTGCAGAAGTGCCCACTGCTGATAAATACTTAATTGCGCTGAGGAAATTCCCTGTAATTACTGTTTTGAATCAGATAGGGGCATTATCCAGATGGATACAAAGGTACCCTCGTCCTGGAATTTAAGGGAGCCGCTTCACCTCGAATTGTGCATCCTACAGCCGAGACACAGAGGGTGCCTGACCACCCCCCCTCCAGTGTTTGCTGTTTTCTCTTCCCAGCTGTGCATGTGGGCAAAGAGAAATCCCAATAACTGCTGGTGGTTAATCAGAAAAACGTCTCCGGACAGAAGAGTGTAAACAGCTCAGGGAGTGTATATGTTCAGAGACCACAGGAATGAAAGCCACGCGGGCCGCCCGTGCCAAAAACCTCTCGTTAGATACATTAAAACCGAAATAAAATTCCCTGTGCCTGGAAGGGGACTGGGAGGGATGCGCAAGTGGCTGTTTCCCACCGTCTGCTAGGGTTAAACCAAGGGGTACTCGAAGCAAGGACCACAAAAACGGTGTAGTCGGTACAGCCAGAGGAAGGGTGGGTCGGTTTTGTGCATCTTCACAGGAATGCAGTGGTAGTAAATAAGGCTCGGCCTTTTCTTTTCCCTTTCTATTCCCCCAACATGCAGATTTCTTATCACAAGAAACTGGAAATCATTTGGCAAGGTGGAATGCCTTTGTCTGCAAGGCATTGTTTCAAAGCAAAATTTCTCCAAAACCTTCATTAAAAATAATAATAATAATAATAATCATAATCATCATCATCATCCTGGACATCTTCCTTTCAACTGCTCCTTCCAAGCCCTCGCTGTGCCAAATTTCTGAAATGTTTTGATTCTGGTTCTATTACGACTTGCGGATGTCAAGATCAAAAAGAAATACGTGTGCTATCGGCTTTGTGCGGGTTTAACGTCCCGTTTCTTTTAACTCGGCTCTGAAGCGAATGAAAGAGGAGACCCCGGCGTTATTCCCAGGGGAATTGCATTCAGGGAAGCAAGAGGCACCATGAAATAAAAGTCAAACCCTTTGGGGCATTTGAAAATAGGCGATGAAAGGAAGAGGGGCTGTAAGCCGAGGGAGATGTGAGGGAGGCGGACGGTGCGACAAGGCAACAGAGGAGGCACGAAAGGAAAATCAGGGAGAGAGATGAGAAAGGGAACAAGGCAATTAAAGGCAGATGCTGTCTCACGGGGCCCTCTCCTCCATCCATGTCTACAGAAACTGATGAGCACGGAGAGGGAGTCCCTGTTCTTCCTGCACCAGCAGCATCCCTGGCTCTTTGTCCACCAAAAAAGTAGGAATCAAGGTCCTTCTTGACTGCAGAGGTACCTGATCCCTGTGGGATTCTGCATGGTGTGTATCCAGCTGAGCACATGTCCCTCTCCATGCCAGTCTGGGTACTTACCTTTCCATTTTCCTTTTTTTTCAGTGATTCCTGGTAAAATTCCTCACCCCAAGTGACTTCTTGCTTGATGGGGACCAAACCTGCTCAGGCTGAGGAGCCCTAGCAGCACAGGTGAGGCAAAATGTGTGTGTACAGGAGCTAGAAGCTCTCCAGTGCCAAAATTTGGGACATAATGGCCCCAGTGTGGTTATTTTACACTTCTTGCTCCCTTATCCTTGTGGCTGGAGAGAGAAGGGCATAACATCCTCACCACCATGCCCAAGCCCTGGAGTGTTTCCAGCAGAGTCAAAATTACTTTCCCTGTCCTGGGGGAGCGGGAAAGATGCTGGGCAGTGACAGTGCCCCAGGAAACCCTCTTTGGAGCTGCAGCAGAGCCACCAACCTCCCTCTGACCAGTTTATACCACTGGCTTAGAGGAGCTACCCACGCATGCAGGAGTGATGTTCATGTAGGCTTAGAGTCCCAAGCCCAGGGAGGTCAAATTCAGGTTTCCAGACAACAACTTGAAACCCAAATCTAAAAACGAGGACCAGAAAGTCTCCTGGGACATGGACTATTGAGTTCCCCAGTGGTTCCTGCAGACCAAAACCAGACCGAGAGCCAGCAATGGGCTGACGAGGCTGGTGGGACCCACTGGAGGGCAAAATGAGAACACAACAGGACAAAGAAAATGCAAACAATGTGGGAAACCGCAAAAAAAAAAAAAAAGGCATCGTTTTTTCCTCCTTTGTTTTAAAAATGAGCCCATCTCTGCAGGGTGAGGGGATTATGTGTGTCCCTTGGAGCAGGGCTGGCTGTCAGGCTGCTGGTGGGGGCGATGGGCCATTTTTCTCATGCTGAAAAAGAGGGAAAACATGTAAAAACTTGAAAATAAAAACCAAATAGACACATAAACAACTTGCCTGCCACGGGGTTGCATCTCACATTGCTGGAGGTCTGTGTGCTACAGTGGGCTGTTAAGGGGATGGTGCATCTTCTACCAGAGCGTGGATGAAACAGTGCGGGGTGAAGAGGAACAGGGAATTTCCTTCCCATTAAGTTGCTAAATATTTCCTGCTTTTCGGAGGGCCGGCAGAGGAGTCACTTACCCCGCAGCCAGCCTGTTTGTGGCTGGTTTTACAGCTGCCTTTATGGTCAAGAGGGGAGAGCTAGCAGACAAAACAGGGGAAAACTTCTGGAAGATATTTATGTGCATTCTCGTAAAACGTGGCAATATTTTAATCCGTCACCTAATGTTTACATAGTTTTATCTCCGTTTTCCATTCGTTAGCAGGCAGCGGCGGTTCCCGCTGAGCGTGGGGCTGGGGCGGCTCGTTATTAGAGCACATCCCTGGGCCCCAGGCGCTTCTTGATCTACACAATATAGGGAAAATCACCTTTATTTTCCACCAAAGGGAGATGAGCTGCTGTGCACGGTAGAGCAGAGGCTGCAGAAGCATCTCCCATACTCCTGGCTGGCTGGTGCTGCTCTGGGGGGCTGCGGGTCCTCATAGGGGGGCGAGGGGTATCAGTGTTGCTGAACATTAAAGACACTGCCGAGGCTGTGCTGGGAAGCCCAGCTCATTTTCACTCTGCTCCCTCTTGTAAAGCTCAGTTGCTAAAAATAGTTTGTCTTGTTTAAAGAATAGTGTGTAAAAAGCCCTGAAATTCCCTTGCCACTTAAAGACACAGAGATAAAAGGCTGAAAATTATGACTAGACAATATGAATGGTCTGGCTAAGTAATTTATTACTGTGAGCAAAAAACTTTTTTTTTTTTTTTTCCCCAAATATCCCCACTGCGTGCTAACGTTTCCATCAGGGATGCCACAACTGGCTCGTTGGCAGAGCAGAAGTGTCCAGATACACACAAATCTCCCGGCGCAGATGTCCTTCCCCATGATGACAGCAGCGCGAAGATCCATCAGGATGGATGAATGGTCCTGGTATCTGTTTGATTTATAACCCAGCTGGACCGCAGTAAAAATGAAAATAAGACTCGTAGGAGTTTCTGTAGATAAATACCAGTGTTATCATCTCAGCCCCACTGAGGTCACTTATTTTCTCGTGGAGATTGGCAAGAGCTGAGGAGATATTATGTGGGCCAAGATATTTATGAGAATATATAGCAGTGTCCATATTAAGATAAAAGGGAAACGTTGGGAAAAATTAAAAAAAAAACCAAACCTCAACCCTTTATTATCTTTTTGGTAAAGAATTACTGAAGCTACAGTAGTCCTATAGTGAGGAAGAAGGGGGAAATGCCGGCGCAGACCCCTACGTCTCCCTTGGCAGAGCAACAACGCCGAAATACCGCGGACAACATTTGCAAATAACAAAAGTCAGCAAATACAATGCTACGGTTTCCAGGGAAACCCAGCCTTGGCCTTTGGTCCCATATTTCAGTGGGTTTCATTATCCTCTGTGGATTTAGTATAATGAATTGGCTGTTGATGGATGCTGCCGCCTCGTTTGCGGAGATTTCCGCTGGAACCCAGTAAAGGTGGGATGCTGGTCCCAGTGGAGATGTGCACCAAAGGCTTTGGTGTCCCCTCCAGAATGGTTTCTCCTGAGTCCAGATTGCAGCATATTGGGGACTCTCATGATTCAATTGAGTTTTTTCTTTATTATGGTCTGTCTGTATGCTTTCTGCATAAATAAGAGGCGTTTATGGCTTTCTCATACCTTTCCAGCACTGAAACCTTTACTCAGTTGGTCATGTGGAAGAATTTTTATATTATACCATCCATACCTCATACAGATTCTTTCAGGTGATTGCTTTGTTAATTATCCATAGAACCAACAACACTAAACAAGGTTTAATGAGTGTCTCCTGATTGGGGTTGTCTGCTGAGGTTTCTGCGTGGACGACTCTCTCCTTCATAGCACCAGTTCCTGCTCCGGGCCAGAATTCATAAAGTACAAAATCTGGAGCAAAGCCACTCTTACCACAAAATCCTTGCTGAAATCATTTTTGCCTCACTCCTTTTATAAAAGACCCCCAGGAATTCTAGACCCAATGGGAAGTTTTTGCTAGTCAAAATTACTTTATGTGTGTATATATACATGAACTAGCCTAAAGCAGAAGCCGGAGGCAGGGGCAGTCCTGTGGTTGATATCCTGAGCCCAGCCATGCGTTCCTGCACTGGGCTTGGAGGGGTTTTCATGGGCATGAACCTGCCCCTTATAGACCCAGTGCAAATTGCCGACAATAGCTTTTTATTGCCATTTGAACCAGAGGGACAGGTTGGTGACAAGATTTCCGAAAGATATGGGTAACCGAGATCACAAAGAGCCTAATATTACCCCAAACCAACTGGCAATGGACAAAAATTGTGGTTGATGGTTTTTTGTGGGGTTATTTTTTAATAGATCAATCTCTAAACACATTGCCTGAGGTGACTTAGGAAATGTGGTCTGCCTGGGACATGTTGGTGGCACCTGGGTATCAGCCCACCCTTCCTAAGCAAAACCAAGCCAAGCACCTCAAAAACTGAAGTGAGACATCTCTCCATTCACTTCATTTTTCTTCTTAGCTAAGGCACAATTTTATGCACTGTTTCAAACATTTTAAAAATGCATTAAAAATGGGACTGTAAATTTTTACTGTACTGCTTCACTGTATTTTGAAGCTATATTTCAAAACAGTTTTGGAACAGCCAGTTTGCTTTCACTTAATAATTTTTATAGTTTAAAAAATTCTTGAAACATATCAGGAAGCAATTTTAATGACTGATATTGCAACATGAAGTTGTTTAAACTGAAGGCTGAGAGACAGTGCTTTAAACTAAGGCAAACATGCTGGTTTCAAAATTTCCCATGCCATAAAGCAACCATATTTTTAAAATCACAACCAACATTTTCCCATTTAAAAAAACCTAAAAAAACAGAAAAGAGTATTTCTCCAGAGAAGACGTTTTTGAGTGGAAAATCATGAGTAAGCCTGGAAATAGGAGGTGCCAATGTGGGTCTCCTTGCAGGAGGAGCAGCAAATCTTGGTCTCGTCATGGCACAGACCCCCTGAAAGCCCAGCAGTGACCTCTACAACTCTCTGTTGGGTTCAAACTTCAATGCGTTTGGTCTTCTGAAAACCTCGACTAACTAACTCTTGGCCTTCTTTGTTACACTCATGAGCTTGTGATAGCAGTGACTGTGCTAGAATCACGGGTCTCCATCCTGCTACTTCCAAATGAGCAGTTTGAGAACCTTCAGATGCTGTTGATCCACTTTCTAGCCTTTTCTTCAACAATTATCATACTTTTCTGTTTATTCTGGAGCAATGAGTCTATTTTACTAAAGCTTCAGACTTCTCAAGAGATCATTTATGCTTTAAAGAAGCATATTATTTACTTATTCCACATTTATTTTTGGAAAAGCATAATACAAAGAAAAGCATGAAGAGAAAATGTTCAATATGCAATAATCATTTATGTTGACTGGTTCAAGATTTTTTTTAGGTGGAGTCATGTATTCTTCATTAAAGCCATCTCAATAAATTAAAAAAAGTTAGAATGTCTTGAAGCAGTTCTGAAGGGTTAGGTACATTTCTTTCAGTGGGAAAGCCTCATCGAGACACCTAAATATCCAAAACTGCAGCTTCTAAAATGGCAGGATTTGCTGTTGGATGTCGATGGTTTCATCACTCGTACTAAAGTTAGACTCCAAGGTTAGAAATAGCCCATGTAAGAAGAAAATCTGCCAGTACCTACTCCTCTTGAATTGAATGCCTCCATGTCGTGTACCTTTATTTGCTAAAAGTCTTACAAGTCAACTTGCTACTGATGTCCTCTAACGCCATGCTGGTGGGTCACCATTCCCTTCTCATGCCTGTGGACCACATTCCATTCCTCACAGCCTCACAATGTGTGTTTCTTGGGTCATCTCAGGGAGTTCAGTGGAGCAAACAGTGGTGTGAGGTGTTCTGTAAGGAGACCATGGACCAGCAAAACACATACATGCAAAGCTTTTAACTTCAATGTCTTAAATTCATGTTCCACCATGTCTAAGGGTGGAAGCAGTGACAGAGGTTGCTCTGTCATAGAATTGTAGAATCATTTGGGTTGGAAAAGACCCTTAAGATCATCGTGTTAAGCTAACACTGACAAGTTACCACTAAACCATGACCCTCAGCACCATGTCTACATGTCTTTTAAATGCCTCCAGGGATAGTGACTCAAACACTTGTCCAGCTTTAGGATGTGGAACCCACAACAGTGTCTTCTCCCCAACTCCCCCTTTAATTATTCCTGAGCCGTAGGTGACATGAAAGCTGTCGTAGGGAATTTGTGTTTCTGGAAATGCTTCATGAGATGCATCCCAAAGAAAATCCTTCATGAGATTTGCTTCTTCCACATATTGGTATGTGAGTTATGAGCTTAGATGGTTTCAGGGCAGGGGAGAGGATGGAAATGCAGCCCCTCTCGCTGTCACTGAAATCCCCATCTGCACCTGCCTGTGCCTGGGGAACCGAGGCTCCAAAGAAAGCATGCTCTTCTTTTAAATCTTGGCCACCTCCTCTGCTTTTTTCCTTCCCTTTTGCAAACACTCTTAGGCAAGTTCTTTTTCCTGCAGTGTTTTGCAACGTGGGCCAGGATTTGACAAGTGACTCATCATTTTGAGTGCCAAGGGCGAGAAATGTGTTTTTTTTTAAAAAATTGAATGCTTTACACATTCAGAAAACAAATCCCCTTTAAGGTGTCTCCCAAAGGAGTGACAAAGGCTCCAAGAGGAGGCTTCAAAACAGAAAGTGTTTGCAATTAAGTCATTTTGCGAGAAAGTTGGCTTCTGCGCTTAGTGGCTGAACTTCTTTCATCTTCTCTTGGTAAATATTGGTAGTGGATTTTGGAAATTCGAGTGAATTTACCGTTTCACCTCATAAATGAACCGACAATGAAATAATATGCTTAAAATGTCAGTTATATTTTCTCGCTTAATTATGTGGCTCCCAACGCTTGGAGTAGCCTATAAAATCCAAACCGATTAAAAAGCTTGGGTCAAATCTGGTCTTCATTTTTGGACACGTATGGCTGGTGTCTCTGTGCAATTAGGGTAATCCTAGAGTACACAATTTGCTCCCCAGGCTGGTTCTTTTATGTTTCCCATATGTATTTAATTTTGTAAGCAATGCATTTCCACTTTTCCTGATTTTGTACTCTTTGTCTCTAAAACCAGCAAAATACATAATCGCTAAAGGGATTCTCATGTGATGGCTTCATTCTGAAATAACGTCATGGAGAAAAAGTTCAGAGCAACCCTCACCTGCTCTTAATTTATTGTAAACGTGATTAAAATTTTATCTGAGGTCTTTTTTTCCTCTGATTTGCTGCTCTGTGTTTTCACCAAGCACATAAAAGAGGGTTTCTGTACTTTTTTTCCAGCAGTTTAGCCCCGCAAAGGTTCTCATGGAGGAATTTTCTTTCTGAAAGTGGCTCCTCTGGAAGCTCCCCGTCAATTCATCACAATTTTCCCATCTTAAAAGTGAATGGGGAAAGGGACAGGTGATAAAAAGACGAGAGATGTTATGTGCAGCACATCTGAAACAGCGCCCTGTAAAATGGGGGTGAGTTACAGCCCATTCGTCCCTGCTGGGGCATCTTGACTTCTCAGGTGGGGAGGCAATGGGGCTATTCAGATTTTTAACTATTCCACGTTTCAGAATTAAGCCCTTTTCCCTTATATTTTCATCTGTCACAGGACCAGCCAAGCTCATTTTTTAACTCCTTTATTTGGGCATCATCCCCATCATTAGACACGTAAGCTTGGCTCCGAAGGGAAGGCTTATAAACAGATTGCAGTAGCCGTGGTTCCATCTAAAACACACTATAAACATCACGTAAACAACAGGTAAAATAGCAAACAGCACTGGGAACCTTTTAAAGAGGGCTTCTGCTGCTTGCGACTGCTCTTCTTGGGAATTTCAAGTTTCTTTAAATGAAACCTAACAGCAAGACGTCTTTCATTTCACTGATGTTTCCAACAGCCTGGCCTTTTGCTCTTGCTGTGGATTCATTCTCTGCAGAGGCAGGGAGAATTGGCTTTTACATCCCTGGCATGGTAATTCCCTCATATGCAGGATAATATTCTGCCTTTTATGGGCAGAATTTTAGGTGACCGCATCCTGCTTTTTAATCATGTTTCTCTCTCATACGGACAAGCAAGTCAGTCAGGACCAGGCTTGGGCGATCGGTTAGTCCAGATGAGGCTCAATTTTGGGATAGTGGTTTCTAACACATTGCATTTCAACACAGAGCTATGTTTTACACCCTGAGAAGCCGGTGCAATGGCTCTTGCACTGGATCAGGTGCTCTAATAATAATGAAAGTATTTTGCACGTTTGTAATATAACATCTCCTAACTGAGCCTCCCCGAGCGCTCTGGAAAAATTAATTCAATCTCACAGAGGTCCCTGGAGGCACACGGGCAACAGCATTGCCACACCAGACATACAGACACTTAGAAAGGCTGGCGATAAATACTTTAATTGGGCCTTCGCTGGGGTAATTGCAGCAGCATCCCTGGCTGGTGGGAGGAGGGAAGGAGAGGATCGTCTCCCTTTCTCCGTGGGGAGGGCAGGGAGTGAGCATCCATAAGGAAAATACAACTGGACTGTCGTAAGGGAAGTACATTCACTCCTTTGGTTTTGCTTCCTTGCTCCCAACGAGGTCAGGGAAACCACATTTCATTGCTCCCAGCTAGTATTGCTTGGGATTGCAGACATTAGAATCACAGAATCATATGGGGTTGGAAGGGACCTCTGAAGATCATCAAGTCCAACCCCCCCAACAGAGTGGGTCTACTTAGAGCAGGTTGCACAGGATCTTGTCCAGGCAGGTTTCGAATGTCTCCAGAGAAGGAGATTCTACCACCTCTCTGGGCAGCCTCTCCCAGTGCTCTACCACTCTCACAGTAAAGAAGTTCCTCCTCATGTTTAGGTGGAAC
>JAOXJM010000079.1:2397509-2410827 GCA_026413425.1 Tringa solitaria | reverse complement strand
TTCTCTAGACTAAAAAGACCCAAGTTCCTCAGCCTCTCTTCATAAGAGAGATGCTTCAGGCCCTTAATCATCTTTGTGGCCCTAAACTGAGCTAAACTGACGGGAGATGCATTAAATTAGTGATAAAGTCTGTAACAGCTTTAGTGCAGGGGCGATTGCATTTTGGTGCCTGCGCCGAGCAGCTTATTTTCCCGTGCTCTAAAGGAGCAGTAAGCGGCCCAGGCAGGGAAGAGCTGGTGCTGGGTCTTCACAGCAAAGCTTCCCCTCAGCAAAAGAAAGTTTGGAAGCACGAACCCAAGGAAGACCCAAGGAAGACGAGGAGCTCAGCATGCCAAGGCAGATCACAGAACCACAGAATCATCATGGTTGGAAGAGACCTCTGAGATCATCGAGTCCAAACACAAAAAAAAAAAAAAACCAACAAAAAAAACCCCCAAAAAACCCAGCAACACACACATCAACCCACCACATCACAGATCCCGGCGTGCCAAACCAGGAGAAAGCAGGAAATCGCTCAGACTGCAATAAACTTTTTATTGTTTTCGAGGAAGGGCATTAATTAGCTATCTATGGAATGAGCCAGCTAAATCAAGCATGATGGGCAGCTTCCAAATCAAACGAATCCTTCAAAGACTACTCTCAAGTGACTGCAGCAGGGCAGGGTTGCAGCCTGGGGTTTCCCATGTTGATCCTCAGGCCATCACCTATATGGCTTTGTATGGAACCATATAGTGACGTGGCAAGTTGCTGCCTTGGCGGAGTGATGGGCTGGACGGTGATGGGAAGATCCAGTGGGTTTGGGGGTCCCCAGGACCAAGGCTTGGCCAGGATGCCCAGCAGTGCTGCCCCGCTCCCATTACACGTGTACATGCCCTGCTCAGCTCTCGGGGTTGAAGGCACCTAATGATCATTCATTAATTAACCCCCAGGACATGCCTGTGAGCTAAGTGCTGTTAGCATCGTCCACTTCCCTGGGGAGCTGGATGTTGTGCTGCCAACAAACTGGCTCGATTTCCCTGCCGTGGAGGAGATCTCAGCAGAAATACTGTAGGAGGCTGCGCCGGGGGTGTTTTCATAAGCAAAGTGCTTCCACGCTAAATGAAAAATTGGAAAGAAACGTGTCTTATATCAAGGATCCCAGTGAATGAGCTGTGACTCATGAGTCCTGAACGAGAAACTCGCTGCCATCTGTCTTTATTTTACCACCCCGCCTGACTTAGCTCAGCCGTGCACAGTGACAAGCTGCTACCGATGCGGTGGTGGCAGCGGAGGGGGTGGCATCACCTGGCACTTTCCTAACAGGGCACCCCAACCCGCAGCATACAGAGGACTCAGGAGGTCTGGAAAAGCCCTGGGAAGCTCAGGCAGGTGGTTTTGCCTCTGAAAGTCACCAGCATGGGCGGACTGCAGCACCCCCAGGAGATGATCCGTGTCCTCCTTTGTCACCCATCCTCCTTCTGTTGAACCAAGAGGCTGAGGTGGACTTCCACTTCCAGTTAACCACAAAAATAAACAAGGAAAATACATTATGCATGTACAGAAAGAGGCTGAGTTAATGAAACATAACTGCGGTCTTCCGGACAAATATAACATTTGCATTTTTCTAACTTGAGTAATTTGCCAGACTTTGGCTCTGGCTTCAATGAAAGAATAATTACTTGTTTTCATAAAGAGGAGTGTTGATTTAAAAATGCTAGCTCCACTTTGTGAATTCAAGGGGAAATGCTTTACTTCATATCAATCAAGCTCTTTTAAGCGATGCAAGTTCATTTCACGCTCTTCTCCTTGATTTTGGTACCCTGTGTTCAGCAGCAAGAGCAAAGCACAGAAATAAAATGAAGCCTGTCTTGCAAAAACAGCCTTTGCAGGAGAAGATGGAAGAAAGGGAAGGTTTAAAGCTAACGCCTTGCTTTGTGCTGCCTTGTTAGTCAGGAATAGGCAGGAGAGTGATGAAATGGTGAGTATCTTGTGCGGATAGGCCAGGTGCCCAGCTGAAATGCCACTTCCAGGTGTCCTGTGTGCTCTGTGGCACCTCCAGAAGATAAAGTCCACCCAACGTTTTGGCCACCATCTGGAAATGCTCCACTGCCTGGGGAGTTTGGGGTGCCTGGTCCCATAACTTTGGCCTCTCCAGCGACTGGTTGAAGCTGACTTGAATTTCTCATCAAGAGGTTGGTGAACCTGTGGAGGGGTCCATGGAGAGGCTGGAGAGCATCTTACAACCCATGTGGTTGCTGAAGGACAGGTGCGGACCGAGGGACAACATTCGTGTTAATTCTCCTCCTGGCTTCAGCCTTGGATCAGGGAATGCTCACTGTGTCCACCTGCACTCAGAGTGTTGGGAGTTGTTTTCCACTGTAAAAGGTCTTTGAGTTTATTTACTGCTGAAAAGCCTCATTTTAGGGAGTGGAAAGGCTTTAGGAAGAATTATAAAAATAATGTAGACCCTCAAGAAAGTACCTTACAGTGTCTGGCAAATAAAATTTATCTATCTCTAAGCATTCGCCTAGAGGTGAACTGAGATTTCTGAAAGCTCTCTAATCCCATGGAAAATGGCATGAGATCCTGCAACTGGAAAAGCAAATTCTGACTTAGAATAAGGGACAACATTTTAACAGAAAAGAAAATACATATACAAATAGTCAATGAAATGATGTGGAGGGACCTGCTGTTCTCTGGCCGGCTGTCCATGGTCACCCCAACCCATGTTTCATGAGAGGCGGAATATCTCCCTTAGCTTCATCTCTTCATGCAATTTTTTTCTATACCTGGCCCCATGGTTACAGATGTGTTTGTCCATGGTGAAGTCAAGCCTTTGATCTGAACAGGAAAAAAAAAAGAAATGGCATTCTAAAGAATATCTTTTTAATCTAGATTTACGGGGAAATATCCCCATTAGAAAAACAAGGGTCAGTTGGCAAAGTGCAGACGCCAAGATGCCTTTTGGGCATCCTTGGAGAGACCCAGCTGTGCGAGCAATGAAATCCCAAGTCCAGGGCTGGGTTCAGAAGCTTAGGGGCCTAAACATTGCTGCTGTTTGCTAATGTTGCACTTTGGAGTGCCAAGGCAATCATCTCAATTCTTTGGGTAAAAACCTTCTGCTTTTGCTTATCCATAGATTAGAAGCTGGGGCTTGGTTGTTTTTTTCTGGGTAACCCTCACTTTGCACACTGGAATATAGGTTGCATTTTTCCTTTTCTCATCCTTATTTATCTTGCTGAGGTTCTAATTGTTCCTGTAAACCATGATTCCCAGAGGGCATACTGCTAAACCAAAAGGACAATGCTTCACTGTGGTTTTAAATTTCTTTCTTAGCTAGTGTTTCGGAAACTTGCCATTCGTTAAAGTGGCTTCAGTTTTGATATTCCTCTTTATCGCTCGTGAAAGCAAAAAAAACCAAAAGAGACCGTTCTTCTTCCTCCTCTCCTTTCCCAAGACGCAAAATGAGCAGCCTTCTTACCAGCTTTTGTAAATGATCACAGACTGACATCTCCTATCAATGCGCTTCCAGGAGTGACATAGCGTAAAAAATAAGAAAGGACCACGAGAAGAGCATCCCATTCAGCACGTCTCCGCGTCAGCCAGCCGTGGAGCACTCAGCACCCACGCATCACTGCCTGAGAGGTAGCTCTCCTCACGGGGAAAAAAAAAAAAAATAAAAACAACCCCCAAAACAAAGCAAAAGAACGAAACTCGCCGCATACAATCTGCTGTTCGTTTTTAGCAGTTATGGAACAATAATTGTGTGTATTCCCAATGGTCGCAGGGGTGATGGCTGTAGTAGATATGGGCCAGAGAATACAATTGCAGGGCAATTTCTCTCTGTCCTTAATGGACTTGCATTGTACTCATGGGCAGCAGAGTGTCCTAATCTCTTCTTAGCGGGGTCTGTCTCACCGTGGGGGTCATTGCAGGGACCCCCTTGGCTTTCCCTGGTTCGGCAAATTCCTTACGGGCCAGATGCTGCCACCTTTATCCACATTAAGTGGTGCCTTCCCCAGGGCCCCCATCCGATGGGAGGGGAATGGGATGCAGGGAGCGAAGCGGGAGGCTGCGGGGGGTCCTCGGAGCTGCCCCTTCTCAGCTGCTTGTTTTAATGGGGATTTATTTGTAAGCTGAGCAAACCAAGAAATTTCTCCACTTAAGTGAAGAGGAAAAAAATAACAACCCAATAACACACCAGCTAAAGAACACTTCTTCCTAGCCTGTGTCCTTCATGGATATTTTTCTGCAGTATTTTTGGCTAATTATGTTATGAAAGACCCAGGGCTCCTCTCCAAAGCCTTTCTGCAGCCTTTGCCAAAGATGTTCTTTAAAAAAAAAAAAAAAAATCAATGCTGTTTTACCCCTTTGCCTGGAATAAGTTCTGCCAAGAGAGTAAAACAACCGGAGAGCCTCACCTTTCTGTTATTGCCGTGTACTATTGCTGCAGTCACACAGAAAATAATAAGATTCAATAAGAATTGGTTTTAACTCTCCACCAGCACATGGAGAACGTGATACATCACAGCTGTTTGCAAGGCATTTAGCACCATTAGATGCCTTTTTTATGGGGAGCAAAGTCCTCGCTCTTGCTTTGGGCTAGCTATTGCTGTGGAGGAAGAAATGAGGTCAGCAAGTCGCTACAGCAAAATCTTGAAATTTTGAGCGGAAAAAAAAAAAAAAGCTCTGCCTTCTTGTTTCCTTCCAGCTCTTAAAATATTCACCCTTGATCACCCACCTGAGTGTCGATGCCCTTCCCTGGTCCTCATGCAGCTGCCTCCTACAGAGCTTGGGAACCTTCTCTCCCCTTGACAGCCATTGTAGGGATGTCCTGGCTCTCCAGGGGTGCTCCTTCTTCTTCCTTTCCTTTTATTTATTGTCTAGCATCAGTCAGCAGCGTCATTTCTATTGCAGGTACAATATGGAAGTAAACGATGGAGTTATTTGAAGGGTTTTAAGAGCTGAGCCACTGGGCGCTTGGAAATCTCAAAGATCCACCTCATTAGGTTAATTGAGCAATTACGGTTTCTGCAAACCGTGAAGGAAAGATAGGACCTGAAAATCATGGAAAAACACTGACTGAACGGCTGTTTTTTCTTAGTGTTATTTACGTGACCTTAGGGATTGGCAGGGGAATCAAGGCAAGAGAGAAAAATGAGAATGAGGGCGTAAAACCAGCCAGCTTATGGAAAAGCCAAGAACCTGGTAGAGGACCCACCGTTGTCTTTTGCCGTGCAATGAAACATGAACTACCTTTATCTCAAGGTCAAGACAATATTTAGGGGAAACTCCTTTTATACTGCCATTTCTTCATTTTTTTTTTTTTTTGTTAAATGCTTGTCACCACTTTGCATATTCACCTTGAAGTGTGGCTGTACTTCTGTCTGCTGTTTCCCCCATGCTGGACAAGAGACTTGAAAGCAGAGTTGGACTTGATCTGTAAAGTTTTGAAAAGGTTTAGGAAGCTTGTAGTTTCGAGATGGATGCTCTTAAAGCTATTCCAACCCAACTGGAAAAGGAAGGACTTGTGTTTTGTGAAGCATGTCATAGGGTGGCTTGGTATTTGCCACGTCAAATGTTTAGAGCCCTGATACATTTATCTTAAAACATAATGATGGAGCACTGGGATGATGGTTAAAAAAAAATTAAAAAAAGAAAAATGGAGCTGACCTGTCCCCTGTCCTTTAAGAGCCATTTATGTCCATTTTTATGTCTCCAGCTATTTATCTTGCTGGTGAACCTCCTCTTTTCTAAGCCTCCCAAGGCACACAGAGGTATCTACTGGTGTCTATCTGCCCAAGTCCCCAGGACAATATCTTGCACGTTACACTCCACTGTTGCTGTTAGATCCTCCCATAAACCTGAACATTTTTTTATTACTGTCACGGGCCTCCTCTCACATAGATTGCCTTCAGGCTGAACTTTTGTGTAATATATTTTGACACCCCATATGGTCCCCACGGTTCGCTCAGGCACAAGCTGAAATCCCGCTCGCGTTGTTGGCAACTGCCGATATCTGGAAGCAGTCTGTCTTTTTTTTCTTCCAGGGCGATATTCACATTTGGGAAGATTAATGTGATGATCAGGCACTGGCAAGGAGATGGAGTAGATGACCTAATAGGTCTTTTCCATCTCTAATTCCTGCGTTTTATTAAGTGGAATTCTTTGTTGCCGTGGCACTAATTTGTCTGAGCTGTCACCGCGGAGGGAAGGCAGAAGAGGTGGCACTAACAGTGTCATCTAAATCCATCTTTTTTTTTGGCACCTCTGCCCCTGTGAATCAAGAGTACCATCTGGTGAGCGGGCAGATTGCCACGCCGGCAGATGGGCAGGAGTGTATCTAGCTATGAGACCATGTATGATTATCAAATGTGTTGTTGGGCGAGGATTTCCAGCAGGAATATCAAAACAACTTCTCGTAATGAGCTTCTGGTTCCTGGGGAAAAAGAGATGGGCCATTTAGCTCCCCAAGAAACCGGCCGAAATTCAGCTCCCTGGGGCCGAGTGACGTTGGGGTTGGCTGGCAGGGGGAAGAAGGCCAGTGATGCTTCCCGTTGGGTACCGGTGGTTTGTTGGGTGGCAGTCGGATGCTGGCAGCCAGCGCCATCCACGGCACCAGGATGCCATCCCTGCTGGAGGCAGATCGGAGCGGTGAGGGATCCCACTTCTCCTCTCAGAGCTGCAACCAGCCACCAGACATTTTCATGCAGAAAAACGTACCTTGGGTCAAAGGGCTCTTCTAAGAGGGAGCTCATAATTAAAAAATTAACACGGCAACTGCAATGCGCACCTTTTACACCAACATGAGCATTTGCCTTCAGGTCTCATTCCTGTAGCTGGAACATAAACACACACATGGCATTATTTGGTGGCACAGAATATTTTTAGCAGGGCACCTATTAATACAAAATTTTCACTTTCCCATGAAATGTGGAAAGCTATTTTTCTTTTAACATCTAATATATTTCTTTGGATTTCATGGTCATTTGACAAAGCCAAACACTCTCCACCTGGGGACAACAGGAGTACAGGGACTGTCACTGTAAGTGACTTCACTGGATGAACATCCACACCGGGCATTGGGGGCACTGGGGTCCATTTTCTCCTTCTCACACCAGGACCCTTTGATTTAACCAAATCTTGTTGCACTAAAACAAATGGATACACCTTCAGATGGTCCTCTCTGCCCATCAAATCTAGAGTCATGGCCCTTCATTACTCCAGGTAAGATGGTGAGGATGATCCTGATGCTGCAGCAACCTCCGCTCATCCGATGGGGTTTATTAGCATGGGCTCTCTGCCACCCAAAAGCGGCTGAATTTAACCTGGGTCCAAGCTGGCACGTGATGTGGCAAAGCTCTGCCTGTGCCTGGGCTAACGAGCCTGGACACCTCTCGCTTGGCATGGAGTCGTTCCTGGTCTGCAGAGCGTGGTGCAATTCATCTGCAACCGGATAAACTGCCCAGGAATCACGTCCAAATGGAAATTCACTGAATGGCATATTTAATATGCAGCTGTGGTGCTCAGAGCTGTAGATAGTTTAGATACTGAGTAAACAGGAACTGCAACAGGAAAATCAACATCACTTCTTCCCTTCTGACCTCAACCCTCCCGTGATACAGACCTTGGGGGGGACTTTGCCCAGCTCTCCAGGTGAGACCCCCACTGATTCCAACAGAAACAGGATTTTGTGCTAGGCTTTCAAGAAAAAGCCATGCTGTACGTTGAGTTAGAAATCAAGCAAAACAGATGGGAATACCTGGTCTGTACGCTAGCCAACGGGGGCCAGCAAGGAGAACAGCATCTTCAGCTGTGCTCTTGTCCTCAGCAGAAGGGTCGTGCTGTGAAAGTGCTTTCTTTTGTTTTGCAACACCTGAGCGGAGGTGGTTTTAATAAAGAGGGAAAGACAGTTCTTGCCTCACTGTAGCCAGATGGATCTATGTGGAACAGGATCCTGTGATGTAAAGCTTTCTTAATGCTCTCTGGATTGCTTTTGAGGTGGTTTCAGTGACCCTTCATCAGGTCTCCTTCCAATACACCTTCTTCCAAATGGCAGATCCTTGTTCCTCAGCACTGCCCACTCCCCAAATCGAGACAGTGCCAGGAGCTGGGCACCCCTCTTCTCTGCTGGCTACGGTGGGTGCCTGTGGGAGCCCAATGACTGCCGTGGTCACAGACACCACCACATCCAGGGACATCCTTCAGGAAAACCTGCCCAGAAGACCTCCGTGCTGGCTGGCCAGGAGACCATGGTGAACTGGGCAATGCCATGATCTGAAACCAGCATCGGGGGAACTATAAGACCATGGAGTTTCCTGAGAAACACGTTATTTAGGGGGCTCTCCTGCTTGGTTCTCTCAGCTTCTGTACAAGCCACTTCTTCAGCAAAGATGTCAACTCAGGACATTTCCTCGCTCCTGCTTCTCAGCCCAAACTCTCAAGGACCTTCAGGAGGAGAATGATGAGTACCATGTTTGGGAGCAGACCTTTCCTTCACTCAATCCCTGCTGGGATAAATACCATCCTGTGAAAGCCCTGTGTGATTGCTGATGGGGTATGTCCCATGCTCTCTCAGCACAAACATGCTGTGGTCCTCGTGGTCCCACAACCCAAAAAGATACATGATCCCCTTCTAAAACAGTGTCTTTTATGGTGTTTTTCAGACTAGAAACAAAAAGATGAAGTGATTTCCTTCTAAAATAAGATTAAATATGGCTAGAAGACTGGTTGTCTCAACATTTAAAAATAATATGAGCTCATACTATGTGTTATGGAAAGTGGAGATGTGCCCATGTCCAGGAGCTCCAGCTGGACAGCTGGCCACGGTGTTCCCATGCACACCAGCCTGCAGGAGCTGGACCAGGCTGTTTCTGGGGGAAATCCCAAACCCCTGGCCAGGAATGCTGCATTGCCACCAGCCTCGCAGGAAAGGGCAGAAGCAGTTCTGCAGCCAATGCAATACCACAATGTTTTGTTGATCTGGAAATACCAAATCTACTACTTGGGCTGGACAATAGTTGAGTTCTTACCTATTTTTCCAAGGACTATGTGTATTCTGGGCTTCAGCAACTCAGTTTTCTGCTCCATGCCTTGCATTTCCTGGAGCTGTGAGCAGAAGGTAGCACTCAGACGGATGGTGGGCTCCAACCACGGTGTTTCCTACAGAGCGTAAACTGATGTCTTTCCCCAAGCAGAGGATTTCTGTGGTGGGAGAAGCCAGGGCCGGTCCCTGAAGGCTCAGTGTATGACCAGATGTGAATGTAATGAACTAAAATAGAAAAATAAATAGAAAATAAAAAGTAGAAAATGAAATAGAAAGAAAGAAGAGACTGTGTCAAATGGTTTTCATTAGCACTGCAAAGCTGTCCAGCCAGGAATGATTTGTAATTCGTACGAATTTCCCAGTGGAAATGCAAAAAGTCTAATTATACAGAAATGGTGAGGACCAAAAGAAGAGCAATTTCCAGAAACAAATCTGCCATGCAGCATATCAATGTGTTAAAGGCGTCTTTTTTCAGACTGGAAGCCAGATCAATTTATATTTATTCCTCAGACCAATGGAAAGTGTGGTCCTATGTGGGGGATTAGGGTACTGAAAATACCTTTTGCTAATAAATAATTCACTTTGGGAAAGCAAAGAAGGGGGGGAAGAGGGGAAGCAGTAAAAGGACCTGAAAAGGTTTTTGGGTGAAACAAAGAGGTAAACAGCATGACTGGGTCTTCTCAACTAAAGCTCCTCCATACTGTTTGATTTTAATTTCAGATCTCAATTAAAGGTTAGCCAAAGGTAATTGAAAAATAGCCGAGACGTGGAATTAAATGGCAACTGCCCACACATCTACAGACTTCAGTCAACCAGGTTCTCAGCGTAGATATGTTTTTTTACCACAAGCTGGGCAGATTTGTTTCTGTCTTATTAGGAATAATTCTCCCAGAGCTCCGGAGCCCTTTGCTCCAAGCTGAGAGTCTAATTATCATAAAAGACCCCCTTGAATATCACTACCCTGAGTGCATTTGGAATTAGGGACTGTTCTTAGCCAGGGAAGTAGCTGTTTCTAAATCAGAGGGTGAAGCTGCTGAGCTCCCTTTGCTTTCTAAGCCCATGCACAGCTCTTCAAGCATCAACTTGTGTTTTTTTGCACTTTTGTGAAGTGCCCGTGCTTCTGTGTGATATAATATACTGATGCATGATTTTAGACATAAGAGCAAACAGCATGGATGAAAAGGAGCCAGATAAACCCATACGAAGTCATTTATTAGCAGAGGTCCTTCCTCTGGTATTTCTTTAAACTCTGCATGGCTTTTTTAGCTGCCAAATTCACTTCATGATGTTGAAAACTGATTTTTTTTTCCTTTTCCTTATCAAGATAGTTATTTTCCACTTGGCAAACACTGAGTTTTATTACTTATTCCTAATGGAGCCTGAAATGATTATGGCTTTTTTCTCCCTGTTTATTTCTCTCGTATGTTCATCACAACTGAAATCAGCTCATTTCTTCACTTCTTTGGTGAACATTACCAAGGGGCCGACTGTCTGGGGCTGGGGAGCAGACTACTAGAAGGGTTTTCATGTTGTATTTTGTTGTGCTACAGCAATTCTGTAGATGTCAATATGTGTTTGTCTCAGTAAGATACGACCAAAGTGCTCTTGGGCATCCTTCAGAGGCACCCTTGGATGAGTGCAGAAATGCTGCTGAAGGTCCTATCAGCGCATATAGGATAATTTGACCTCAGCATTTGGGAAAATACCCCTCCTGCTCTCTCCTCAAACCTATGACTCCATCTGTTATCCCTATAAAACCTCAGGGCTGGATTTTCAGCTCCATGTCCTTACCTCCTGGCATGCTGTGCCAACTCTTCAGGTCCTCTGCAGGACCTGGACCAGCCACCCTGCTGGAGCAGCCTTGGATCATCTCCATGTTTCCATGGACAAGCAGGTGAACCTTCAGCACGTTTCTAGCCACTGTGATTTTTATAAGGGTCCTGATTAATGCAAGTGTCACTGTGCAAAGATACATTGACAGACCTCAGCATTCCTGGCCAGAAAGATCCCTGCCTCCAGCTCTGTGATCTGAACAGGAGAACCAGCCCAGCACATGGCTGGACTTCCACTAGAGGCACATTCTGTGATAAACAGGAAAAAACCTGATAATGGATTTTCTGTAAGTAGGATCTGAGCTTTAAATCCGGGTCCCTTTCCTCTGTGAGTAAATCATCACGGTGCTTTTATCCATGTTATCCCTTGTGATGGACTTTGTTCTAGACACACAGCTCCATAAGGATAATCCCCCCTCCCAAAACAACCCTTGAGCTGACCTAGGGAAACTAATAAATGCCTAAAACTTTGTCCCTGCCCTAATTTCCATGTATCGCTGAAGCACTTTGGGGGTGAGTTTGGGCTAGCCTCAGGAAGGATGTGCCCGGAGCTATTTTGTGGTGTCCCAGAAGACCTTTGCTGGCTTCTTCCCACCCCAGGGTGTCACCAGACGGGAGGATGGAGGCCAGTGCATCCTGGAGCGAATCCGGGTATAAATCTCAGCAGCTGAATGGAGTTCAGTGGCCCATGAAATTAATGCAGAAAAAGCCGCAGGCTCTGCAAGGTAATTTGCAACCCCAGGATGGTCCGAGACTTGATGATCATAAAGGTCTTTTTATCTATGGTTGGACTTGATGATCTTAAAGGTCTTTTCCAACCTAAATGATTGTAAGAGCAGAAGTTAAACTGCCAGGACTGCTGACTGGAAATTACTGCAATTTATCTTGCACCTCTGCAAGGTGAGAATTCACCATGTTTATGAAGGTTATCTATTCAAGCGGTGCTTACTTTCTTCCTTTCTTTGGGTCATTTTTTATATTCCATAGATGCCCACATCTGATGAAATCTCAGTTCATGTGGAAGCTCCTCCAAATTCTTCATGCCAAGATGCCTGGGGAGGGGATGGGGGGCACAAGGCCAAGGGCTTGAGAGCACACGGAGACATTTTCCCTGATGATGGCCACAGCCCATCCATTCCCAAGGGTTTCCAAAGAGGAGACCATGTCCCATCCATGGAGAGAGCTCTGGGTTTGTGTTGGTCCGGGTCACCTTGGGCAGGGCTCCTGCCAGAGTGCCTGGCTCCGCTCAGCACGGCAGGGGATGCTCTGAACCTCTCTGCAGTGACTTCCTGGCAAAAAGCTCTTTTCCTTGGGTGGGGAAAAATTAATTAATCCATGGCGAACATACAGCTCCATTTAGTCCTTAAAGGAATGAGTCACAGGGTGAGAAAGTGCTGTTCTTTGAGGCTGGCTCCTTTCCCAAGCAGAGCCTTCACTCCTCAACATCCCATGGCCATCGAGGGCCCTTGTGTATAAAACAAGGACCCCAAAAGTTGGAGTCGTGTTTCAAGAACTTCCTTTGATGCAAACGCTCCCCACACTAACTGGATTAATGCTATTATTGCTTAGGTTTGGAGGTTTTTTCCCCCTCTTTTTCTCCCTAGAAAATCCTTCCTAGTTTAAATTTTTCACTGCTTGTAAAGTGTCCCATTATAGTGCTCTGGGCAGGAGGAGATTAACGTCAGGTCCCATTTATGCATCACTTTGGATCAGAAGAGCTTGGCCAGCCCTTTGTAACACTCTTGTCTTCTAGGGGGGGACAGGGAGGGGATTAAAAGTTTACTATTGCAAAAAAATACCCCATTGTCACTGCCAGAGATACATCTTTCAGAGAAATTCCCTTTGCCATAATAACTGATTTATTTTGGTTGGCTGGCTACGCAGCAGCTGAAGTGGGGTGATCCCTGCCAGACTCATTAAATGATTCCTAATGTTGACGGAGGACTTTATATTGTGGTTATAAAAGCAGAGGGTTCGGTATTCGCTGGAAGAGTCTCTTTCCCGAGGGCGAGCGCGGAGGACGGGAGGAAGCTCTCCAGCGGTACCCATGTGCAAGCAATAAGCAGAGGAATGCTCTCGGAAACTGCAGCTTGAAGGATTTACTTTGGCATGGGGTTGGGTTGCCTGGGAAGGGAGGGAAGCTCTCAGGGAGGCGCAGGGGTGCTGGGCGTGGGGCTTTGCCTCTCTTTTGGGTTGGGAAAGGAGAAGTTTAAGAGCCTTTTTGCTGGGTGCTGCTGGGTGCAGTACCAAGGCGTGCTGGTTCCTTCCCACCCCGCTGGCTGCTGACAGGGGAATCATTCACCGGGGTCTTCATTTCCCTTTGAGCCAGGTCCTTGGGACTATTGAGAGCAGCCCAGAGAGAAGGACTTGGGAGTGTTGGTGGATGAGAAGCTCAACAGGAGCCGGCAACATGCGCTGGCAGCCCAGAAACCCCCCGCACCCTGGGCTGCATCCCCAGCAG
>JAOXJM010000079.1:2338004-2356958 GCA_026413425.1 Tringa solitaria | reverse complement strand
CAGGATGCCATTGGCCTTCTTGGCCACAAGGGCACATTGCTGGCTCATGGGCATCTGGTTGTCCACCAGGACTCCCAGGTCTTTCTCCTCAGAGCTGCTCCCCACACAATGCTGCCAAAAAACCTCCAAAAGCAGACAAACACCAATAAAAAGGTGACGCTGTGCCAGGAAAGGAGGTCAACGCTGCCTCATCCCCAGCGTCACCACCATCCTCTGCTTTCACCCAGCATTATTCACGAGGGCCAACAGCATGGAGGGGAAGAGATTTCCTTTAAACACTAGACACGTCGTAGAATAAATGACTCACCGTCTGGTGTAAGGAAAGTCTTGAATCTAATTTGCAGCTATTACTGTCAGGATAAGGTTAATGGCTCCGCTCCCAGGAAGGTGGAAGTTGTGGGAGCAACCTGCAACTCAAAGTCCTTCCCTGCCTGTGGGAGGTCCGTTTCTGGAAGGGGGGAGACATGCATAAAATGCCCTGCAGCACCCACAATTGGCTTTTGTTCTCCTCTGCCCGTGTTGGAAAGGGGGTGCAGCAGGAGGGGAACCCATCCCCACTGCTCTGGATCAGGCCATAGGGGCACAGGGTGGGCAGCAGAGCCCCCCACCCAGACAGAGTCCTTTCTCCAACGCTCCTGGGTTACTGGGGACCATAACTTGACTCTCCACACGTCTATATTTTAATAACACTAAATAACGTGAGCATTATTTTATGGCATTGCATCTGCACTGATAAAAACCACATCATTTGAGGAGGGCACAGCGGGTTATCGATACCTGCCACTCCCAATATTTCACTTTCTCCTGCTAAAATGAGTGAAACGTCTACTTTCACCCCAAAGCGGCACCTGGGGTGGGCTGGAGGCCAAGCAGCAGGTCCGTTCCCACCCGCTGCCGGGGGGGCTGTGGGGGCTGCGGGGAGCGGGGACCTCAGGAATGTGGTTGAACCAGGTGAGGCCTGGGAGAGGACACAGAGGGTTCCCACGGTGGGTCCAGCCCCGGCTGGGGGGGCTCTTGCTCAGCAGCTCAAGGACACCCCCTTCCACAGCCTTGGATGCAAGTAAGCTCTTTCCCACACCAACAGCGAATCGCAAGGGGGAAAAGACTTATTTTTAGGAGGATTTGGGTAATTTGTGTGTATCTCACGGCGAAGAGCTGGAGTTGCCAGGATTCGTCCTTCTGCGGGGGGTGGGGAGGGCTAAAAAAACCCCTCATTTCCCCATTCAACAGCCGCCTTTTTCACAGATCATTTTCAAAATTGGACAAGATCTATTTTTTTTTTCTTCTTCTTTCCCTCAGATCGCTTCTCACCTCTAAATCCTCCAAAAAAATAAGAAAAGAACCGCCTGGCAGAACAACCCTCCTCCATACCCAGCAACTTCCACCATCGCAGGGTTCTTCTGCTGGGAGCTCAGCTCAATCCAAGGGTTGTTTTGGATGTCTAAGGGCCTCCCGAGAAGCTGAAGGAGCTGCAGGAAAGTATAAAAGTTACTTCTGCATCCAAAATATTACCAAAACCCAGCAACGGCCGCTGTCGCAGCCCTGGGGACAGTGGCTCTGCTGCAGCTCCAGCATCTCGGTGGCTTTTGCAGAAGAGCTGGTGGTTAGAACGAGATCTGAATGAGATGGCAAGTCCCTGGGAAGTAAAACAAAAGGTTAATAAATCTTCTGTTATAAGAAAGGAGTTTGGTGGGAAGAAGCCCGATGAGCTGAGAATTGCTAATTACTTGCTTTTCAGCAAATAATCCCTCCCTCAGGAGAGCCAGCACTGCTACGTGAGGATTAGGCAACGAAATGCCGTATTGACACCATCAAACTATTAATTAGCCAAGCTCTCTCTGCAGATCGGCTACGAGAACCAGTCCATGAGCTGAGGAACGAGCCGAGTCTCTTCCTCGGGCTCTGCTCCCTTCCTGCCATCAGCCCCTGAGGTGGGCAGGTCCTGCCTGGGCACAGCCAGGGCCACCAAATAGACCCATCCACCACGGATCCAGCAACACCAAGTTCCACACCCTCAAAGCAAACTAACTGCAGCTGCCAGAGCTTTAAGCAGCTACCAAAATAGGTGGAAATAGCCATAAATATCTACCAAATAGCATAAATGAGGCATTTTAAAAGTTTTACTGAGGAACACAGGGTGGGTTTGCTTTTGATGTCCACCTTCTGCTCGCCGTGCTGGCATCCTGCTGGCCCCTGTCCCTTCACTGGGCAGGATCAGGTGCCGAGGAATCACAGAATGGTTCTGTTTGGAAGGAACCTTGAAGATCATCTTGTTCCACCTCCCACCAGACCAGGTTGCTTCAAGCCCCCTCCAACCTGGCCTTGAACCCCTCCAGGGATGGGGCAGCCACAGCTTCTCGGGGCAACCTGGGCCAAGCTCTCACCACCCTCACACCAAACAAGTTCTTCCCAATATCTCATCACAATCCCCCCTCTTTTAGTTTAAAACTGTTCCCCTCGTCCTATGGCTACAAGAGCTCATGAGAAATGATCAGCAAGACCCAGGAGGTGGGGAACTGTCTGGTTTTGGGGTGGTACAGGCTTCCCACCCTACCCAGGTTGGATGCCAGGTCTACTTCTGGCCCATGAAGGAGCCCCACCATGTTTAGGAACAGTGGTCTCTCGGGGGATCCCCTCACCCTGGGATTTCTGCAAGGGCTGAGTTTTAGTAAATGGCCTCAATTACCATAAGCGATTGCACAACCCCATTGTGCAATAAAAGAACAACAACCAAAAAAAAATTAAAAATTGCAAAAGTTAAGTGCTTTTTGGAAGCCGACCACAGAGTCGTGGCAAGCTGCCAGATTTGTTTTCCAAGGATCAAAGGGTGCTGAAGAGAAACATCTGAGCAGGCCACAGCCCACCACCGAAAACACATCCCGCTCACCCCTTGCAACCAGAGGGTCACCATCTCACCAACACCAAACATCAACTGGTGCTTCTGCAAAGCCCCGGCACCAGGCTTTGGGAGAGTAAACCCCTCTCTGGTCCTTCCTCTTGCTCAGAGGTTTCAACCACCCCTTGGCCAAAGCTGGCAAGAAACGTTGCATGCGAACAACAGAATCGGCAATTAATTCTGGGCTGAAGGACGTGGGAGAAGGAGCAGCAGGGACAGGAGAACACACGCTGGTTTTAGTGGGTTTAGACACAACAACTGACTTTTAAGACATCTCCATCTTCCATCCACTTCAAGCAAAATAAAGGAGGACTGAGCTGGTGACGTTAAAGGAGGGGAGCGATCAACATTGATTAACTAAAAAAGGATCTCTATCACCTTTCTGTAGGTATCTGAGTATGGTTTAATTAAACCCAGCACCTTCAGTCCACACCATTTGACCTGCGATCACACCACACTTGGCTGTAACACAGGGATGACATGAAATGGGTCCAAAATTCCTTACAAACTTTGGTGAATCTCAAAAGCAAACCTGGAATCGCCAGGAGGACACATTTCCAGTGAGGCTTCAAAGAGGTTATATTTATTTATCCTCGCCTACTTCACCATCCCACCAGGACCCAGAAAACAGCAGAGGTTTGAGAAGAAGTATCAGGATCTACAAAACCTGGGAGAGGAGAACACACATGACCATAGCACTCTACCAAGTGTGAGCAGAAACCAGCCGGATGCCAGCAAGACCATCGAGCACTCGGTGTGGGGAACTGGTGATGTGGGGCCAAAAGTGTTACGGCGAAGCTTAGGATGAACATGAAAGCCCTACTAGTAGAAATGCTATGTGGCCCAACTGCTCCTCCAGCGTTTGTAATCCTCATAAAGAAGCCAAAAACCCAAGAACACTGAGAGGAACCACACCATTGCGTAAATACGAGTTGGAAAATGTCCTTTAGAGCAAGAGATTCAAAGTCATTGAAGGAGTCCATCTGTTGGGTTCCTGGTGACTTAATTCTAGTCTAGTCACCTACAAGGTCTACTTAAATTCATGAATCAAGGGCACATTGATCTGACATGCATCGTTAACCAGGTGGAAAGACCGGAGGCTGAAACAAGGCCAGTTCAGCCTACAAAGATGAGGCAGCTTTTTAGGTGTAGAGGGGTCCCCAGAAGCTACTAGAAGGGCACTGGAGCAGGGAGTGACACTGCAGACCCAGGCCAGCACCCTCCCACCACTATGGGCCACCTTCTAGCACAGCGAGTCATTCAATCCTGCAATAACAGCACCCACACCCCCAGGGAACAAAACCTGGCTCCTTATCTTCAGAAATAGAAAAGGATCATCAGGTCAGGACAGCATAGGGAGATAAGCAACTGCTGGGACTTCTACTTGACTTTAGACACCTTGAGTGACCACAGATGCTTCAACAGACCCCAAAACCAGAAACTTGGAGGCACCTTTGCTTTGACTTTACAAGTTTCAAGGAGAAACCCTTGGAAAGGCGGCGAGGACAACCCTGGCTGTACTCAGCATCATGTCATCTACGTCCAGTTGGGAGCCTGACAGAGAGCTGCAGTGGTGGGACAACTCTTCAAGAGGAGGCCACAGCAACTATGATGTCCCCAGTGGTGACAGAAAACAGGCACATCCCTTGGTGAGGAAAGTCTGCCTTTGTTCAACTCTTGGTGGCCAGCGAAGAAGAGTTCTTACAACATATGAAACCTCTTTAAAAAGCAGCATTCAATGCATAAGAGGCAAAGAAAACCAAACCCCACTCATTTTCTTGCTCTGGTCTTCCCCATCACTGTCATTTTTGGGAAACTCCTCAGTAACCCACGCTACAACCTTAAATAAAACACCCCAAAAAGAAGGGTGAGATTCCAATCACATCCCAATCCCAGGCTACGCCCAGGCCTCTAGCTCAGTACAATTTATGTCCAAAACACACAAAATATTAACGAACTAAACACACAAAGGGCATTTCCACTACAAGTCAATTACTTGTGGGTTTTTTTTAATTCAAAGAAAAAAAAAAGGTATTTTAATAAATACTGCAGAAACATTAACCAAACATACAAAGTGACTTCAACATTTAAAAAAAAAAGTAATGAATGTCCTGTTTTATAACAGTTATAACTTATTTTTTTCCACAATATTTAAATACAGAAAGCATTTACCAGCTATTTTGTAATACTGCCCTAAGCGCACTGTTGCATCAGTCAAAAGCTTATTTATGGTGGTAAAAACGTCTTTTTGTGGGAAATAATCAGAACGGGTGGGTTTGTGGCGTTGGGTTTTTTTGTTGTTTTTCTTTTTCTCAGATGAAACAAAGTGCCAGGAACACACAGGACCGAGTTTTAATTATGTTAACCCTTTTACCTTTGCACAAGTCAAGAGGAACACAGCCTGAGCACTTCCAAAATGAAGCGTTACCCCTTGGGAACAAAATGCTTGCGCTCAACAAGCGAGAGCCACACTGGATGGAGCTTACAGTATCCTTCTTGCCAGAGAAGCTACGGAGTTAAGTCGGTCAGTAAACAAGTTACAAATAACTTTAAAGGGCGATTTATTTAAAGTAACAATAGTATTCAGTAAGCAAAAGAAGGAATTTGACTCAACTGGTTCACTGATGTTTCATGATTGTTGTCTGGATACCTATGTATATTAGTCTTAAAGACTTAAGGGCAGTATCCAGTTTCCACTGGGAACCCCTTAAGGCGTCACAGTTCTTCAGATCTCACCACGAGCAGCCCAAGTGTCTCGGCTGCCCCCCAGAAAATAGGAGCCTCACAAACCATCATCTGGCTCTGCTGGCTCATTTGCAGGTTTCTTGGGGTTTTTGCAAAGAAGATGGCAGAGAAGAACCACAGCACAGAACAGCACTTCTCCGTAGCATTTACGGAGGGCTAGATCCCGGGATCCACTCCGCTCTCCAGCTCCCAGCAGGAGCAGGAGTCTGGGGGCTTCCCCAGATGGGCAGTAAGGCTTAACCAATTATCATGGTTGTAAAATTAAGGATCATTTGTCATCATAGCTCTTAGCACCTTTCACTTGAACCTACAGCAACATACCCATACAGTACACACCAGAACTGGAAGATCATTTCCACTCTAAATCACAATCACAAAGAGGAACGGAAAGTCAAGAGAGTCCTGCGACGGGGGCAGATTTTGCCCCCCCACACCCCAATTCGATCCATGTAATTTCCACAGTGTGAGGGCACGGGCAATACTGGGAAATCTCAAAACAGTCGTCTTCGTTACCAACGTGCTCAAACGCCGCTGTCTCGGGAAGGCAAAACTCCAGACTTCTCACGTACAGTGTTTTCCTCTAAGTGACACACAGGCCTCAGCATCCTCTCCATTTTAACGATGAGCTACTAAAAAATTAGATCATATCCTTTGGAAAACCAACTAGAAGGTCACAGGGGTAGTTCCTTAATGAGGAGGGCATATTAATAACGACGTCTTTAAAAAAAAAAAAAAACAAACAGTAAAGTATTATTTTAATGAAATCAAAGTGGTAGCATCCAGGAGTAGAGCGTTAATAAAAGAAACAAGCACTGTCAATGACATCTCTCTTCTTTGCAGTGTTATTTTCCCATTCACTCTCTCTTTTCTCAGCACACACAAACACCTTTCCCTTTTTCCTTTTGGTTTTTTTTTTTTTGGCATTTTCTTCAATGTATCATTTCCTGATGCCACCTCGTGCAGAGCCATTTCTTCTCGCTGCTCAATCCCTAAATACAGTCTCACACAAGAGGTGAAGAGTCTCCGTTAAAGCGCTGGCATAAGCCCTCGATAAATACCATGTGGCTGGGTACTTCATTGAGCCTTCACCCCTCCCGGACGCTCCTCTTCCTCCATTCTCCAGGAAACCGAGGTCCTTTCACATCACCGTGCAACTCTTTGCTTTGTCCTTTCGCAAGTCCGTCGCCACTGTGGAAAGTTCTGGCCTGCCAGGCATGTGTGAAATCCGCTTTGTTGCCCTCTGCGATTTGTTTCGTTTCACATTTTTATTTGTTTTATTCACACACGCCAAGGTGGCAACGTGAAAAATGTCTCTGACGCTGTTTTCTGACTGTAAGGCTGAGCACTCTATATACGTGGCTGCTCCAATCTGTTTGGCCATATTTGCACCCTAAGGGGGGGAAAAAAAAAACCCGAACATGCAATCAATACCAAGTTTCTGCAGAGAGCCAAAGCAAACCATACAATTACTTTTCAGCACTGTTTTCCATACACAAAACCCAAAGCTGAAAGCTCCAACACAACAGCCAGCAGCTAATTTTGCAAAATAAACAGAGCTTTGCTTCCAAGAGGCACTAAACAAGTATCCAAGCATCATCTCCTAGGCTGATAAATAGGAATTGGAAGAGAGAAGATAAGCTCAGAGACCTGCAAACAACCGCAGAAAGCCAGAGGTGGTCCCATTAGTGGGACCTATTTGGCAATTCCACCCTTACACCTTAACTCTGGGAATCATGTGCTCGCTGGGAAAGGTCTGAACCTGGCAGTTTCCAGATTTAAGCCTATCTCCGAAGAGAAAATGTATTCTGGCTACCTCACAGGGTAGCCAGTGTGCCCCCGACCTGGAGCGGAGCCGTGTTACATCTCCACCGAGGGGGCAAAGTTCGTAGGGGGAATGTGCTGCGGGTTTCTGGGCTGGGAAATAGTTAGTTCAACTTGTAGCTAGGGAATAGGAGAAAAGAAAAAAAAAAAGGCTAAAAAAGACACCAGCAGTTATACGAGCCCTTCTTTCATGACTTTAAGTGCATTAAAAGTCAAAGCAGGGATATTTGTCCCAGCAGCACAAGGAAAACAATAAACAACTCCGGCAGATGACAATACCCTGTATCCTGTTGTGGATTTCGCCACAGGAAGACAATACAGCATTGTATGGAAAAAAAAATTAGTTGTTCCAATGGAATTTTATTTCTGAGGGTGAAACTTTTTAGTAAGTAACAAAATCCAGCCACATCCTTGATGTGCTACTCCTCACGTATCCATACAGGCACAGGTCAGTCCAACTTCTCCTTGCTCTAGTGCCAGGCTGACGGCACTACTCTATTTGGATCCACGTCTTGAGTATTTGCGCTGCAGTGATCATCTTCTTATCAATTTTAAATAGGAGTGGCTGATAAAGGAGTTATTAGTTTGTAGGACAAGCCCTCTCCATGGTTAAACATCTGAACTCCTACTTACCAGGCCCAGCCTAGCCCTTGTGAGCCTCACAAATGTTTGCTCAGGTGTAGCTGACTAGAAACAGGCTGGCAAAGTGGAGACAGGGTGTCACCATCAACTGCCTTTGTCCTCCCAGCGCTTCCTTGTGAAGTTAAGAGGAATGGGAAAACCCCGCTAAGCTCTTTGATCCCATGTCGACCTCACAAGACAAGGAAATTTAAGAAATAAGTTGTGCAATTATCCCAGAGCAGCCTTCCCTAGAACTAGTGCAGGGGAGCAGTGGGTTGCTTCATATCACTGTTGGGCTTTGGCCACCACATGAGATAAAACCATTATTCGGTGTAAGTTTACACTTTAGGTAGAGCACAGGTGAAATTGGGAGTTTGCTCAAGTATCACCTTCCTTCCAACATGTGCCATTTTCCCTTTGGCTGCAAGTAATAGCTGCTGGCTTCAGCCTTTTGTCTTCAGCTGACTCCTGTTCCTAAGGGGTACAGGCCAAGCTGGGCCACCAGAAGATATGTGAATCTTCAACACCAGAGGATAAAAATCCATCTGTCAACAGATTTTTAATCGCTAGGGAAAAGGGCCGGACTTGGTGATTCTATTGAAGTACTGCACAAAATGTAGCATGTGAAGTTGTGTATGGAACAAGCAGCAGAGAGTATTTCCTTTTAAGTTTAATATTCGAAGAGAAACAGTATGGAAAATTGCAGCTCTGAGGTTGAACAACATGAATATATACACATGCAACAGCAGTCATTTGGAACCAGGATGACATCTTCTGCAACAAGCAGGGTTTTAAGGACATTTGAGAATCGTTTTAAATTCGGGTAAAAAATTGGCATTTGGTTTCATATAAAATTGTCCGAGATGGAGGGATGTTTACTGAGTGAAGTGTAGAAAAAAAATGCCATAAGCAGCACAAGCACAGTACAACACCTCATGTTCTATTTTAATTAAGATACTCAGTTTATGGTATCTTTGCATTTTTCAATTTAAACATGCTGTGGGAGGCTGCATTATTAGCAATCGCCATTTGGAGCTGGTGGTTTGGAAAATCTGAGGTTGTAGATAAAACAGCAAAAAATATTTGACAGCACAGGATATCCACACTAGCTGAAGTTCCTTCTGGAGGTACCATTCTCACTCTTACACCCTGCAGGATGTCCCTCAAACCGCCACTGTGATTCAGCCTCAAAGCACGACACACACACGTGTGAGTAGTAAGGGGAAATTTACCTTAGAGCCCAGTTTTCCCCTGTCCTCCACCTCCTGCTCTCCCGTGACTTCATTCCTTTCCCTTCCACCTTTGTTTCTCTATCCCCTGATGCCTGCTTCCAAACTTTTTACTTCCCCAACAGCACAGAACCGCTGCCAAGAATTAAGATGCTTTCTGGATTTTCTGCCACCTTCAGAGGGAGCTATAAGATGTTTTCACAGATGTTTTAAGGCAACAGGATTTTAAAGGAGACTGATTATATGCAATGCTTGTCATGACACTGAAGTCAAACGAATGACATTCAAATTTAAAGTCCGAAGACAACAATTTTACCAATTTGTCAGGAAATCCACAGGACACGTCACCTCTCGGTGCTGTTTTGGCCTCCGCAGGCCCAGAAAAGTGATAAGTTTATTTTCAATACACTTAAAAGGCTCTGTGCAACCAAGAAGGCCACAAACTTATGACGCTTAAAGCATGTGTTGTGGGGCTGCATGATCTTCTGCTGCACCCAGTCTGTGGATAGGCTTTGTATTTATTAATAACAGCTTTCAAAATCACCTCCATCTACCACTAGAGAATGTGCATCCGACTTCTAGAACGTCAACGGGGACAGAAGTTGTTCATCAAAATGGCTACAGCAATAGACAAGGGTCTTATCTCCCAGCCCTAAGTAGAGAGTAAGCAGCACATACCTGATCGTAGGACACGGGGGTCTGCCTGTGGTTGGAAAGCTCCACGAGTGTGCTCACATCTGTGCGCAGATCCGACTTGCAACCCACCAAAAGCATTTTGGTGTTCGGACAGAACTCCTGGATTTCACCTTTCCACTGTAAAATCGTAGGTTGTTATCACACTCGAGCAGTTGAATGTTTAAATGCAAAGCAGCAATAGATACAAGATGAAGTTTAATAACTCATGACATTTTATGTGGAAATAGTCTTACATAATAGTTGTATCTACCTTCAAGCTAATTTCTAAAGGCATTAGTTCCAGCAGAATCTGGTCAAGGATGAAATCTTACTATCTCGTACACTCATTAATTCCACTGACTTACTAATCACGAGGGAATGAATTGAGATTGTTTACCTACATGAGTAAAGGTTTGCAGACCTGTCACAAGCAGTAAACACCCAGCCATTGCCATTTTCAGACAGGAACCAACAAAACCTGGTGTCACCACATTCAGTGGTTCCTCCAGATGGAGGCAGAGGCCGGTCTTGTACAACAACAAAATAAACTTTGCTTTATGTTGGTTCATGGCTACATCCTCATACCTAAAACTACACAAATTTGTCAAGGGTTCAGCTATTCTGAACTGGCAACAAGCCCTTCGAACAGAACTTCTGATGCATTCCTTGGTTTTCTTCCCCTTCTACATGGATATTTTTAGAATACAAGCCAAGAATTTTGCAGTATAACCTGGACAGATCATACAAACCCTAAAAGGTAAGGATATGATTTGTGTTTAAAAGCGTATTAAAAAAAATCTCTTACAGAATTAACCAACAGTAGTGTAGTAACTGACGTAATCAGGGACAGAAAACAAAAAGACAGTTCTAGATGACTGTTGGCACAGTTAGTGGCTGAGAGAACAGTCTTGAGTATTTTCTGTGGACTATTCAGAGCATTGTACATCGCTTTATTCCCAGTGACACAAGAATCACTGGCCTCAGATAGAGGAAAAAAGGAACTTCAGGTCACTAAGCCTTAAAGACAACACTGCGAAGTCATGCCCAGTGATCAAGGAAAGAACCAGGACCACCTCGCAAACACAGAGCCTGATTATCAAAATTCAATGTTTTAACTCGGGGGAAGCCTGCCCTGAATCTCCGATCACTGAGCTTGGGGAAAAAACCTGAACTTTGGTGCAGGGCTGCATTTCTATGCCATCGCCTATAGGTCTTCTGGTAGCTTCCAGAGGCATTTGTCACTGGCTCCTTCTAACTTCAGGCTGAGAAATTACGTAAAGCCATGGCAAAAGTCCAAACACTTGGCAGGCACGTTCTAACCGTCTTTGCAACACGGCAAAGTTTCTCAATCCTGTCTGTTATAGAAGTACAACGTGAGAGACAGTTTCTTGCTGCGCCCAGCCCCGCACCTCACACCACCCTGAACAATTCACTGCTGTCTAAGGGCTGAGGAATGAGAATTTGCTTCACCCCTCAGCATCCATTAGGGAGTTTTTGTTTTCAATTAACATTCACCCCTTTCAAACAAATGATCTCAAATTCTAGCAGTGCAGAGCGCAGTCCCGTCATCTCTCCATTAAAAGGAATAAACTGAAGTTTCCAGTGTAGGGAACAGCACCGTTCTTCAGAGATTTAAAGACAAGCTACTCAAACAGTTCTGTACTCAAAACGCTTCGCAAACACTTGCCTTTTTTAGCACACTGTCAAGGGTTTCTGGCCGACTGATGTCAAAGCAAATCAGGACAGCATCAGAATCTGGATAGGAGAGCGGGCGGACGTTGTCATAATAAGGAGATCCTGCAGGGAAACAAACAAGATTTTTATTAGTTTATATTTTTCCACTTTCTGCAGTCATTCAAGCTTATTCAGACAGTTTAGAAAGGTTTTCAGTGAAGCTCTTTAATAACACCCAGCTACCATCTTCTCTTCAATAGCGCTGTTTTCCCAAAACACTTGTTGCAGTGATTCATTTCCCCACTTCCTTTTTGTTTCTCACCTACAAAAGCAACAGCTTTCCCAAGTAATGAAGAGTGATGGCACCCCAGTGATCCATCTCCCACCAAAAGCTCAGGATGCCCCCCAGTAACAAGGAAAGGGAAATTGGGTCAGCCCAAGTTTAAAGTCCCAGCATCAACCTGCAGGGATTTGACTTTGAGAACAAATCCTCAGCCTCCAAAAGGCTCCTTTTCAAAGCAGATTTGTCACAGTTGTGCTTTCACAGGAAAAAAAATAAATCAGGAAGTTATGAAATAAATCAGTTTCGATTCTTCTAACATTTAAAACAATAGATCCAAGTTCAAAAGTCATCTTTAGTTGTCATGGATATCAGCAATTTTTAGAAGAAACTCTTGCCTCCAATTACAGCATTTGTTGCAGCACTCCAGGAGAAAAGAATCCCAGTCCTGTAGGCAGGCACACAAGTCATCTGTCACAAAAAGCCTCACTAATCTGCAAATCAATATATGCTTGCAATAAATGTTTATGTTTAGCCCATAAAACCAATCTTTATCAACGAGATCAAAGCTAATCTAGTAATTGGATGGAACAGAAACAGGTTCAATACTGCACTCTGTGCGTGTTTTACTTCCAGAGCTGTTAAGGGATACACTGTTTTCTTTAAGAATTCTCACGGTGTGCAGAGTATTTCTCCAGAACCAGAAATCTCATGGTGAATCTGGTAACAGGTTTGGGGGGAAAAAAACAAATCTTCCTTTTTTCTAGGAAGTTCCAGTCGGTCTGCCAACCATTCCATTTGGCCTTAACTCTGCTGAAGTTTCACTTACTGAGGAGAATGCATTTCTGATTTAGAAGAGTAATGAAACAGTTAAGCAGTCAAAAAGGACAAGGGCTTTGCGCTTTGAAACACATGCCTGCAACTTAAAATGTGTTTTCTTAGTCATATAGTCTTATTTCTGTTTTTTTCTCTCGTGAACCTAAAATACAGCAGAGAACATACGCAACAAGAACATAGCTTTCAAGAGTTTGGGGGTTATCAGATAATTATATCACCCAATTTTCCAGCTATCTAGAACTAATTGGCTGTAAGGTCTCGGAGGCTGAGCAGACTATTAACAGGATTAGAGAAATTCCTCAAGTTTTTAACTGACAGACAGCTCACGCTGTTGCACAAAGCAGAGCGGGGAATGGTGTGAACGTATCGCAGATGACTTCAGTTGGACAGCTTATACTGGAAAGAAGGAGTCAAGAATCCCAGGAATGTTGTTTTTGAAAGGAAGAGTAACACATGGGGAATGAAGCATTACCAAACTAGGTAGCAGAAGGTAATTTGTTGAACGAGACTATTTTATTCAAATGCTCATCTTCATAAATGATGTCAATCTGACAAAGAGGCAGCTGTCAAAAACTGCTCTTCAAGAAACAGTTAGCTGTCTTCAGCGGTAAATGACATGTTAAAAGAAATCTAAGCAAGCTGAGCTGACCGGTAATTAACTATTTATTTGAGCTCTGCTAGCAGTGACTATCAATAAGCGTTTTCCACTACTAATTATTCCCCAGCTATCTCCAGCCCTGCTATTATGGTGCCTCCATCCTGGTGCCCCAGGGCCAAGTTATTTATGCTGGAGCCCCAGGGCCAAGTTATTTGCCCTGGACAGAGGAACTGCAGAGCAGCGTGCCGTTAACTAGCCACCTGCACTGCTCTGCAGCCTTAAACTGGCCCAAGCACAGCCTGGATGCTGGTGAGAGGCACTGCCTGGCTAGCACATCTCCCTGCCAAGCTCAGGCAAGTAAGGGCAGGATTGAAGATCATTAATGCTTGGCCAAATGGTTGCTGGCTAGAAAGGAGTCTCAAAAAAGCCTCACCCAGAAACTAATTCCTTAGACACATACCTATCTCCTCACTCACCAGTCTTCAGGGATACAACACACCATATATGTCCATCAGCGTGTATTTATGTATACACACAGCCACCACCTCCAGCCCAGAGACTCCTTTCTACTGTGTCAGCTGTAGCTCTGTTTGTTCGGAGGGTTCTTCGTTTTAGGTTTTCCTTCTGAACCTCTCATATTAAAGAGGCTGAGCCAGAAGAAGTGCACTTGCACAGGCAGCCCTTCTGCTCGGATGCAAGCGAGGAGGAAAATCTGACACCTCCTTTTCTTCGGGGTAGTGTGTGGCAGAACAAATGGGAACCATTTAAACTACTCAGGGCTGCAGCATCAACAAAGGGAAATTTCCTGGTCTCATTCAATGGCAATAACCGAACCTTTCTTACTGGGCAAATAAAGAGGGGGGGCTGCGGGCCTCGCTGTGCGAGCCTATTCAATCTGGCATTTCATCGGTTCGCCCAGAGAAACCCTCAGAAGCCAGGAATCCCAGGAATGAGGCTCAAGTCTGAACAGAAAACTCAGGCACAGCCCAGCGAGGCTGGCTCGCTCTTTTTCAAGTCAGTCTACAGATTTGAAGCCATGCCAACCCTAGAAAACAGGAGGAGAATGTGGAGCTGCAGCTATAGTATTTATAGGGAGGGGGGAAAAAAAGCCTATTTGTGTTTGCAATTCTGTCCCTAGAAAATATGACATTTTCGTCAAGGACAACATGGATGATTTTTCAGTTTTATCAAGGAATTGCTGATAATGCTGTAGTTCATCGTACTTTGTGGTGGAAGTACATTCCGGCTGCAACCCCCCCCTTTCTCATCTGTTTGGCAGTTTAAATAATTTAAGCCAAAATAAGCACCACATTAAGAATGATCTACTTTTAAAACCTTATGTTTCATGCAAAGTACAACACAAGTTCAGCTTTTAAACTGAAATAAAACCCCTCCCCAGCAACATGGTTGGCTTGGGTCTACAGGAGACACCAAGCTTAGGCTTAAATGTTGCTATCTTAATAAATAACAGAATTACTTTGTTAAAAAGTTAAAGCACGCTTAATTTTTTGATGGCTTAGCACTACTCCAAGATGGTAAATCACGGACAGCTGATGTTCTGTTCGTCTGCAAGACCCAAAGCCACCACCACCACCAGTTCCAAGCAGGAGGTTCTTCCCCATGTTCCACCTACGGAGCTGAACCTGGGCAGCTCCTGCTCAGCCTCCGCTTGCCCGCAGGCCCTAAGGGAAGCCGAGCTCAGTAACAGGCAAGACTTTTCTATTTACACACCACCAAGCAGCCATCAGGCATCAGTCTTTGTAGCCTTTTGGACTCCAGTCAACTGAAAGAAGAACAGATGAACAGCAGCATTTTTCACTCCCAAACCCTTGGGCTCACTAATTATCGGCTACCTAGAAAACACATCAAACACTGCAGCGGCCACTCCAACTAGCCAATTCGCTGCTGATGGCTTTTCTCCTTCCCAAACCACCCTGGCTAGTTTTGGAGAAAACGCAGGTGATTTTGTATACTGAATATCACATAGAAGACATCATCTCCAAGCACATGAATCACCATATTCATAGTATTTTGTGTGTTTACATTTCTGCACCTCAAACAGGAAACAGGACTTTGGTAGGTGACTTGGCATTCCCAGATACCAATTCTAATTTTTTCCCCTTTAAAGGGCAAAAAACCCTAGGAAGACTAGTTACTACTACACTGTCATGAAAGAAAAAAAAAAATAAATCACATGGCTCAATACAGACAACTTGCAAGTGAATTGGGAGGCACCAAGAAAAATTTGACATTTCCTTTACAAAGCTTTACTGCCAGAGAGCTCAAGAAAATAGTAACTTTAATTCCTCCACGTTTCAGAAGTCTTCTGAAAGATTTCAGCAAAAAGCTTTGTAATGAATATTATGTGCCTATACAGACACTGAATACACTGCACACATACAAATCACAGTAAAGCTAACCTGATTTAAAGCTCTAAGGCCCTTCTGGATTTAATTATATGCTAATCCCCACCAGTGCATAGGTATTTCTGGCCCTGTTGAGAATTATTTTATTGGAGCATCCAGTACAGTTTCCACAGCACAACCAACAAAAAAAACCCCTCTAAAATACATTTTAAGGAGACACAGGTATGTGTGTCTAATTAATAGTACATGATTTCTGTGCCACAGCTGCTGTTGTACTATCAAAGTAGCCACTTTTAATGGAAGCAGTCAAAACCTAGGTAAATGCACATTAAGATCATGCCCTACAGTAGACAAAGACATCTAATACACAAGTATTTTTTGACAGTGTCCATGAAACTACAAGATGAAGCTTCAGCCTGAAGAAACTTCTAATACTCTACCTACCTAGCAAAATAAGCACGCAGCTCCCAAACAGCTCACGACTGCCATACCACGTTACCACAGAGTGGAATAATTTATGGTGTAGTTAGATTGCAACCAGACATTCCTGCTTTGAAAGAAGGGTTGGTAGTCCAAAACCCAATTGAAATTCAAGTTGGCAAGTGCTTTCCTTAATGCTGTGGCTAATTTAAACCCTTATAATGACTTGCAGAACTAGACAGTACCAGAAAATATTTGAATAATGAGTCTTCCCATTCCACTCTTACTCTAAGAGTGTTTTGTCCCATATTTCTATTGGTATATCCAAGATATAAAAATAAATAACAAACCCAAACTTTTCAATGAATTTACAGCTTGCTTTAAAAGGTTCTCTCAACTGCGTGACTCTCTACATTTTGTACTTGAGTTCTCTCGTAAAAATCACATTATTATTATTATATAAAGGATTGTAAACTAAAAGCGTGACAGCAGGGCCAGTTCTCACCCTAACACATGGCTATTTTAACCAGTGCCTAGAGCTTTTCTCATTTTCTCAGTGAGCAAAAAAAATAAAAATAAAAATAAAATACTTTAAGTGGCAGCACCTTCCTTCCAAATGATTCATTGCAAAACACAACTTTTACTTTGATTCAAGCTATGGACTAATTTGCAAGGCAACCTGTTGCATGCTCCCAGTTAGAAAATAGTTTAAAAGGCCTAAAGATGGATACTAAATACTGATCAAGTCATCTTGAATTATCTGCAGTATACTGCAATCAAATTCAGCTAAACTGTGTCCTTCCTGCCCCCCCCCAAGAGATACTCAAGTACCTCAAATGACCGGAGCCATTACCTCCCCGTTGTTGCAATGGACATCATCTTCCATTAGCATTCATCAGTTAATCAGTTAACTGATGAAGTTAATTAAGTTAACTAGATCTAGTCCTGCTTTAAAAATGTCACCAAGACATTTATTCTAATTCAGCAGAGGACTAGGACAAAGCCTTGTAAGAATTAAGTTACCAAGAATTTAAGATAATGCTAAAACACTATCTTATCTTCTGATGTCCCTTATGTGGTGATGTGATTTTGCAGCGGGTTAATGGGTTTGGGTAAATAAACCCATTTCTTCTTGCAGTCGGTGAGAAGGTCTGTTTAGGGAGAGACATTTCATCCACAGTCCCACAGCCAGAGGATCCGCTGTTCAAGTAACACTTTGTGAGACCAAAGCACTGGATCTTTCAAACATTTCCTCTTTCGTTTCAGGTTGCAGACAAATTAGCCTCTTGATCTTAAGCTTCTGACTCGGTCAAATTTTCTATTAGTTCCAGGACAGGCCCAAGAGGACGACATGCACACGTGAAGGCTGGCAGGTGTTTCTTCCACTGCTTTTTGTCTTTTGAAGTGCTACAGAATATTTCATTACATGGGTGTCTCCAGCCTTTGACATACAGATTCCAAACCTTCCCATGTCAAACAACTTCACTTGCGAGCACATTGTAGTTTAATAGCTAAAATTTTCCAAAATCACTTAACTATTAATTTTTAATAAGCCCTCACTCCTTATAGTTCGTTACAGCCAGCTTAGTAATCAGGATGAAAGCTCAAACCAGACACACTCTAGAAGTCTGCAAGTCTTACTTGGCATAAGATGAAGAAAAAAATCAGTTCAGAGCTACGCTGATACCGGCTGTGGGCAGAGAGACTGCCTTTTCCCAGTAATCGTGTTGCAAGAATTTGGAATCATTTCCTCCACAGCGAGAGGAAAGCCAACTCGCTGCCTAAACTCCTTTTTTTTTTTTAAAAAAAAAGGGATTAACATTTTCATTTCTGGTAAAAGGACTGCTTTCGTATTTGGAAGGAACGGCTGGGTCCAAATTCAACCTCAACACGCTACCTACACAACCCGCCTAAAGAAGAAGGGGCTTGGGCTTGCTCTGGCGAGTTCCTCCAGCTTTTCCCCCCCCCCAGTCGCTTCTGCAGAATAATGTTGATCCACGCCAGCATTAATGGTTCCTGGTGTCATTCACCCCTGACCACCTCTCCCCGGGTGCTGTCATTGGGGGGCAGAGACCCGCTGGCTGTCCCCACTCCTCTCCAGCGCCAAGGTGACAAGTCCCGACAAGTCCAGGGGTCCATCCTCACCACCCTGGCAGTGACCTTAGTCCAGTTATCAACGGCAGCAGGACCTAGAGGAGTTCCTGGCCTAACGTGAGAGCCAAGACACCAAGAACCTCATCCTTGGAGGGCGTGTGAGCCAGGGTTTTCGAACATGGCACCACTGGAAGAGCGATGAGGACCCTACACATTGATAATGTGAGAAAGGATGGTTCCCTCTGCATCCTCAGAGGGCTGGAGATGCCTACCTGCCTAGTCTCTACTGGCTTTAAAGACTCTCTAAAACGCAGGAAAGAAGGTGTTAAGGAGGCCACAAGGAATTCGTTTACCGTGGGCACATAAAAACACCTCTTCACCCTTCTCCAAGGGTGTCAGGGTAGCAGAGGAGCAAAGGTGCCTTTACCCCTGGAGCTCCTCAGAGAAGCCTCTTCCAGCCAGGCAGGAGAGGGCTCCCACCCCCACCCCTGCCCTGCAATGCTGACAACATCGCTCCGTGGAGGTTTGCCCACACCCTCTCCCCCCCCTTCCCCCGTGACGTGTATCGCCAAACTTTACCTCAGATTTTTTAAAAAAAAAAAAAAAAACCCAACCAGAAGCAACCGCTCGACCGCCTCTGGAGACCGGCACCCCCGGTGAGGGGCTGGGGAGGCGGCGGGGCCGGTCTCCTGCCCCCC
>JAOXJM010000079.1:2247007-2261713 GCA_026413425.1 Tringa solitaria | reverse complement strand
GAAACCCCCCGCACCCTGGGCTGCATCCCCAGCAGCGTGGCCAGCAGGGCAAGGGAGGTCAGGGGGGCTTTGAGCAACCTGGTCTAGTGGGACGTGTCCCTGCCCATGGCAGGGGGTGGAACTAGATGATCTTCAAGATCCCTTCCAACCCAAACCGTGCCATGATTCTCTGATTGTGTCCCCTCTGCTTGGGCTATTCTGTGCCCAGGAAGCTTCTCCTGGGAGCAATGTGAAATGGCTCAACCACCATTGGTGGCCCATAGCACTGCTGCACCTGGCAGCATCCTTTACCACACGGGCTTAATGCACACGGACACTCAAAAGATATTTAAAGCCATTCCTTTACATGAAGAAAACCACCTTTGTGATATATTTAAGGTCTGGGCTTTACCTGAAGCTGGACCATGAGATTTGGCTGTGGTCCATGCCCACACACTGAACCTGCTCGCCCTACGTCCGATGCAGGACGTGCTCCCATCTCAGTCTGGAGCCACAGGTGATATTTGGTCGAAAGAGCTGGGCTTAGAAGCATGGATCAGAGCTATCAAAATGCATCCGTTTTCACGGATATGGCCTTTATGGCTCAGCTCCATGGCTGTGATGGAGAAAAAGCTGTTTCCCTCTGCTCTTGGTTTGGCTCCCTCGCACAGCCAGGTATTCTCCTACATGCTGAAATACCTGGAAAGAGCCTCAAGTCCTTTTTCATTCCCAATTGCAACCATTTGCATGATGACAGTCATCAGATAATAAAAGGCCATGGCTCAAACTCTGCTCTCGGCAAAGGCACCGCAGCTCCTGCTGAGAGTAATTCAAACCCCGGGTCTGTCTTCATGCGAGCCCGGGCGACCGAGAGTCATTTGGAAAAGATAATCAAAAAATCATCGTATAAAATCATGGATGTAATTTGTAGAAAAGAATCCGTTTTGGCTTACCCATAATTTCACATGATAAGGCAAAAGTAGACATACATCCTATTTACGGCTTCTAGGAAATTTCTACTTGCCCAATTCATGTTAAACATATGGACTTCATTTTCTCTCACACCTGGCCGTATATATTTGTTATGAAAGGTTCATGACTCTCCGGGTTATGTGACCTATTCCCAAGATGATTAGAGTTAAATGTGTTTCCTGCTCTCCCAAATTCCATATAAACCGAATAAACCAATCCATAGATCCCCAGTGTAATATCCTGAGCCTACAAATACACACACGTAATAAGTCAGGGAGGAGGGGAAAAACCATATCGCTGCTTTCCATTAACTAGCAGCTGCGAGGGGAAGGTAATGAGAAAAAGAAAAACCCTGGTAATTCAGCGAACAATACAGACAGATACTCGAATTTTGTCTCACTTTGCTGCACTCAATGAAAGCACTAGAGCTTATTTACGCATTTCTCCCTGTTTATCCAGGTATCACCTGGTTTGTCCTAATGCTCAGAGCAAGCTCTGCCGAGCCAGCCAGACATCATCTTCTGGGAGGGACACCTTCAGACCCAAGCCAATGTCACTCCCCATCGACTCCCGGGCACTGACAAGGAAAGGTCATGCTCAACCCTAAAATGGGCTTTTAAGCCCTGTGGTGGGTACATTTCCTCGAACCCAGAGGTGCTTGGGAAAGGGAGATGCTTTTAGAACCTCAGTAAGCAGTGACAATGCTTAATAATTTTACGTTGAAAGAGGGGAGATTGGGATGAGATCTCAGGAAGAACTTGTTTGGTGTGAGGGTGGTGAGAGCCTGGCCCAGGTTGCCCCGAGAAGCTGTGGCTGCCCCATCCCTGGAGAGTTTCAAGGCCAGGTTGGATGGCCTGGTGGAGTTATCTGTAGCATAGAGCAGCACTCTGTTCTTTCCTGATGCCCTCTGAGATAGTAACCTTGACTGGGGGGGTTTCTGCACTGGGGTGCATGCAGGGAGCTGTCCTATGATGGAGCAACCTCATCAAGAGTTTTTGTTTGATTTCTGCACCCCCAAAGTCACTCTCAAACATCTCACACGCGGATGAATAAGCCATTTCAAACATACCTAATGAGACCCAGCCGAGGAAAAGGGTTTTGTCAGCCCCAAATGGGTTTCTGCTCAGCGTTATGTCAAAGCCACAGCCCTGGGCTCGTCCCAGGGCAGAAGTGGCCACCACAAAGCCCCCTCTGCAGATGCTCCTGAGTGGGACTTGCAGAGACCACCACCTCTGCTTCAATTTCTTCTCCATACGGGGCATATAAGAACCGATAGATCTCAATCTCAATGCCCTCAATTTTAAAAAGGTCAGCAATCGCATAAATATGGGATTGTGGCCCAAAAAACCCACTCTTGGGTCATGTCCTGAGCCAAAGAGGTCTCTGGGGTGAAGGAATCAGTTACAGATCTGTTGTTTTCAGCGTCACTGCTGTCACCTGATGGTCCAGGAGTGGCAGTGACTGGGGTCACCAGCCCTGCCTGGGCCCTTTATGCCATTGGGCTACATGCCACTATAGCTGTATAGATATATATAGGTATATGCATATAATGATATAACAACAACAATAATAATAATAGTAGCATATATTATTATATATGGAATGAAATTATGCCTGGGTACCTCGATACATTTCGGTGTGCTCAAGAGAATCATAGAATCGTTTGGGTTGGAAGGGACATTCAAGACTATCCAGTCCCACTCCCTGCCCTGGGCAGGGACACCTCCCACCACACCAGGTTGTTCAGAGCCCCCCCCAGGTGGGGCCTTACCAGTGCCGAGTACAGGGGGATGATCACCTCCCAAGTCCTACTTACCACACTGTTCCTGATACACGCCAGGATGCTGTTGGCCTTCTTGGCCACCTGGACACACTGCTGGCAAGTGTGGCCATCCCGATGGCCCTGACCTTTCCAGGGGCTGGGAAGCAAAGTCGGGCGTTTAGGGCTGTGGTCCCATAAACCCACCCCATAAATACAGCGCTCTGCTTTCCATCCCGGCCACTATCCCCATCCCACCATCCACTGGTGCCCCAGATCTGCTGAGCCCAAATCATTCGGAGACAAAAATCAACCCCAGTAAAGAAAACGTGGCCTTGAGGAGGGAGAAAAGAAGAAGGACTGTAAAAACCACCCCTCCTTTCCCTGGAGAGATATTTTTTTTTCCTTTCGAGGAACTGAAAAGAGAGAGGGAGGTTGTGCAACCACTCGGTGCTGGTGTAACAGGACAAAATACCAAGTGAATCGCTTCCAAAAGAGTTTAGTTGGATGTCATTATTTCCTGTTGGTAGACAGAAGGAGAGTGGGAAAAACTCCTGTTTCGGGAGCCAAGCACTGCAGAGGAGAGCGATTAGCAGATGGCATGGAAATTAGCTCATTATTATTAATTTGCCAGGCCTTTACCAGTTCATGAATTGCCCTTTGAAAGTTGAAAAGCAGCATGCGCATATGTACAAAAGAGGGCTTCTTTTGGCAAATCATCTAATTAATTGCTGTGCCACCCACCGCATGAATGGAAGCCATCCCCACCTGCCTCAGCACGGCCCCGCGCCCGGATTTGGGGGGCAAACCAGGGCTGGCCCCAGCTGGGATAATGCAGCCCCCATTGCAGGATGCTGCTCAATAGGAAACCTCCACGACTGGTGCTTATTAATGTGCTAATGTTTTGTTTGCAGGAGTTAACACTGAAAAAAAACATTTTTTTTTTTTTTTTCCAGGGGCAATTGAACTGGCTGTTTAATGATATTGCATATATATATCTATTGAAAAATTAATTTAAGACAAACCGTACTTCAATACACTAAAACCTCTTCTCCATCCTCTGTAAAATTTGAGTTAGTTTTGCCTAGACCGTGCTCCCCAAAGGGACACCCACATCCTTTTATTCCTTTCCAGGACATCACTGCCCTGAGGAGTCGAGAGGAGAACTTGGGCCGGTGAAGCAAAGTCTGTACATTTACATTTATAATGAACAGATAACCTCGAGTTGGAGCTGCAATTTGACTTTTCTCCCAGCTCCTCTGTATAAAAGCTCCTGCAAATCACAGAGATCATAAGTAATAATAATAATGTTTCCAAAATAATTAATAACACAAATCATAGACTTGGAGGTTTTAAAGGGACATCAAAAGGTTGGTTGGTTGTTTTCTGCATGGGATGGGTCATGTAAGAAATATTTCTTCACCCAAAGGGTTGTCAAGCCTTGGCAGAGGCTGCCCAGGGCAGTGATGGAATCACCAATCCTGGAGGTATTTAAAAGCTGGGTAGATGTGGTGCTGAGAGGCATGGGTTAGTGATGGACTTGGCAGTGTTGGGCTGATGGTTGGACTCGATGATGTGAAAGGTTCCTTCCGACCTGGACAATTCTATAATTCTATGTAAAAAACCATCTCCCTGCAGCTCTGCAAAGCGGAGGCAGCGAGGCTGCAACGTTGGGAGCATGTTTCCATCCTTTCCAGGAGCCTGAAGAAGAAATCCTGAAAATTAACCCCCCCCCGGGCATACACACCACGTACGTGGGGCTGATTGCTGCCGATTAAAGCCGTCCATGGAGGAGATCCCACACACGGCTGCTTTCCAGCGGGAAGAAAGCGATAGTTGTCATCAGCAAGAGTGGCAGCGCCGCAAGCCACTGGGAGGGCTGTAAGTGACACAGTCTCTGGCGTTGTCACGTTAAAACCTCAGCCTCATAGCTAGAGACAGGGCTAATTGCCTGAGCACATCGCCGGGTGTCAAAACTCCTAATTGATTTCCTCCTCATTAGCAACGTGATGCTGCTCCAGGGCTGTATTCCAGCACGCGCCGCGCTCCGGCTCTGCCTGGGGTAAAACGCGGGAAAGTCTGTGCGTGTAAACCCAGTGAAATGAGTCAGGGAAAGCTAATTAGAAAGCTTCCGTAAATATACTGTCAAAGCCTAACACGCTTTGGAGTTCAACTCACGGGTTCCCCTGGGTGCTGCCATGCTGCTCCGGGCAACGGCGCTGCCTTCGTTTGGGGGTGTCATGGTTGTGGCTGGGATAGAGTTGACTTTCTTGCTGGGACAGAAAGTTGACTTTCTTGTCAGCAGCTGGCATGGGGCTCCATTTTGGATTCGGGATGAGGATAGCGTTGGTAAAACACTGATGGTTTTGCTTGTTGCTGAGCTTTCAAGGCTTTTTCTCCTCCTCACCCCACCCCACCAGCGATGGGCTGGGGGGGGGCACAAGGAGCTGGGAGGGGACGCAGATGGGACAGCTGACCCCAACTGACCAAAGGGATGTCCCATTCTACATGGCATCGTGCTCAGTATATAAACCTGGGGGAAGAAGAAGGAAGGGGGGACGTTGGGAGTGATGGCGTTTGTCTTCCCAAGTCACCATTACACTGATGGAGCCCGGCTTTCCCGGGGATGGCCCAACACCCGCCTGCCCATGGGGAGCAGCGGATGGATTCCTCCTTTTGCTTTGCTTGTGTGCACGGCTTTTGTTCTACCTATTAAACTGGAGGTGTTCAAGGCTCTGGAAATTTTCAAGACCAGGTTGGAGGGGGCTTTGAGCAACCTGGTCTAGTGGGAGGTGTCCCTGCCCAGGGCAGGGGGTTGGAACTCAATAATCTTTAAGGTCCCTTCCAACCCAAACCATTCTGTGATTTTATGATTCTATAAACTGCCTTTATCTCACTTCTACTCTTCCAACTCTCTCCCCCATCCCAGCTGGGAGGAGCGAGAGAGCAGCTGCACGGTCCTAGTTGCTGGCTGGGGTTAAACCACAGCAGGGGGTTAGATGCCACTCCACGGAGTTATTAGGACCCTGTGCCCATTTTTTGCTGCTGGAGCATCTTGGATGCGGACCAGCATCACCCCTGCAGCTCACCGGGGGAGCTGAGAAATCTTTGATCCAGGTCACAGCAGAGGGCACGCTCTCTTTGGTGCTCGACGGGGGAGGATGCACAGGAAAAGTCTCCGGCTCTAAGGATTTATGCATATGGATGAAGGAACTGGCATCCTCTGTTAGCATGGCCATTTGGTTACCCTCTGATTATCCAACGTGGAATTTGATCGTTCTGATTTGGAAACGAGCGGGGAGTCCTTAGAAAAAGCTGCCTTGAAGTATCGCTGCAGCCTGGTGGGGACGAGGGGCTGAATGGTTACATGTCATTCTCCAGACGGAAATCCTCAGAGAAGCTACAATGCGCTTTGTAATTAGAGTTAATTAACACTTTTGCAAATTGGTCTTTATTTAAGACCAGCTGCTGAGGAAAAAAAAAAAAAAGTCTATAAGCCCATAAAATATTAATTAGAACAAGTGTCTCGTCTGCTACCATCAGTTTCTGCGTGGATGGGTGTTTGGCGAAGGCAGCTTTGTCTCCCTGGATAAAGAGCTAAAAAGCAGGGCCTTGAATTAAAAAAATGATGGATTTCAACCCTTCCCCACTGAGCCACATGTCACAGGTACAGGGAAAAATCCTTGTGCCCTGAAAACGTAACCCAGCGCTTTGGAAAAGCAGTTTAATAAACTTGCAAGTACTAGGGATACTGTATTGGTAGTAATAAAAGGCAGGGTTTAATGCAGGTACGTTAACCTGTGCTGTAGGAAAGCTCAATGGTCAAATGGTGCTGACTCTGGTCCCATTCCTGGGGATTTTTTCTCCCTTTTAGCTTTCCCATAAGGTGTGACTTACATGGGACCCTGGGTATTGTGGAGGAAGGGTAAATTACAGACTATGAGGCAGTATTTTTGTTAGGACACACCGTGGGAAAGCTGGAGGATGCTTAGATTAGCTATTCCTTTTCTCCATCTATAAATTCCACTTATTCACAAATTTGTAGAATAATACAAGGCAGCAACGATGGAGATCTCTGCAGCAAAGCCTCCCCCCTTTCCCTGCAGCCACCCCCCTACCCTGGGAGTTTTCCCTACTTGCTTCATTCTGTTGCCTTGTCTGTATAAACTTGCCCAAGAACTTCATGACACATATTATTTAAAGGGAGGCTTTTTGCCCAAACTCCCCACTTTTCATGCTTGTGGGATTTTTGTGCTGAGGCCGCAGCGGGGCCGGTTCCTGTGTGGCTCCGCTCTGCTCTGACTGAATGAGGTCATGGGCTTCTCCGGGCTCATAATGATCTTAAAATTATGTGACAGAAACAAATAGGAAATATTTAAAGTTAAGGCTCTGCAAGTACTTTTATTCAATGCAGAGATAGGATCACTTGGGGTTTATATCTGCTTGCTAAAAATCCCTTTAAGAAGCCAGGCTAGGGATAAGAAAACCTGCAGAAACTGGGTTGGTTTTTTTTTTTTTCCCTTTTGCGTGGAGTCTGTATCTGGTGCCCACTCCCCGATGCTGTGCTCAGAAAATGTCATTTAGAAGAAGGTACAAAACCAGACTGGAGTTTGCAGAAAGGAAAAAAAAACAAAAAACCACAAGCCTGCAGAAACAAATAGCTGTGGGTAAGGCAAAACGGAATGTGAAAAAATCCACAATTTCCACAATTTCAAAGGAAGTTTTCAAACCAACTTTACTGTGAATTCCCTTGAAAGCGTGTCAGCTCCTTAACTGCGTGGAGACCATTAGCCATTCCTGTTGGATTCAGTGGACAGTTTCAGTGAGGAGACATTTTCTTTGTGAAAGGAAAAAAATTTAATTCCAGGATGGTTTAAAGGATGGAGATGTGGTTTTCAGCATAAATTCGGAAAAGGTTTTGGAGGATTGAAACCAACCTAAGCTGAAACAAACCATTCCAGATCAACCCCAGCATGGTTTTTCATCTTTTCTTTTTTTCCTTGCATGGTATTTTCACAGACACTGAGCCATCTTTTTCTTTTCTTTTTTCCATGCCTGATAGCCTCACAAACACTGAGCCGTTTTCCTTCCTTCTGACCCAAACAAATGACTATGAAATACGAAATATGAGATATGAGACGGGAGGTATGAGATGGGCAGTTGTTCGCAGTGGTGTTAACCCCCAGGTCAGCTGTCTCCCAGCACCTCTCTGCTGGGGCTCAAGATGCTCAACCAAGACCTCTGTGCCCCACGCTCCTGGTTTACTAGCCCATTACGAATTCCCTTTTTGCAGAATATTTCATTTCAGCAGCCCATGGTGCTGCTCAGCAGGGCTGGAGACACTCCAGGGCGAGTAGGGACCACCCAGCTACCTGTGTAAAGTTGGATGCACCCATGGATTAATGAAAAATGAAGAGGAGAGGCTGCTGAATGTTGCAATCACCCCCCTTGAGGATGATAATTCAACACCTTGAGAAAGCAAATGAAGCACAAGGAATTTAGGGCATGCACTGACAGATTTGGGAATGTGCCTGAACGTGGTAAATGGGAGAATGTGGTGTCTCATGGACCAGGAAACCCCTTGTGGTCAAGGGTGGCTGGACCAGAGGAGTCACCAGCTGCAGTGTGTTTGGAGAAGACCATCAGGGGAGGGTCTGTCTGATCCCAGGAGGAAGAGCTCCGGGTCCTCCCGGGACACGGCTCTGCCATCCCTTGGACCAGAGAACCTCCCTCGGTGACTCTCACGAGCGTCGCGTTCCCCTCAGCAGATGACATGATGCGAAGCGACGGCCGGAGGAACGTGTGTGCTCGGCCGGCGAGGTTCGTGCCAGGTGAGACAGAAGAGGAGGCGCCGGCGCGGTCCCCAGGAAGGTGTTGGAGGCGGCGGGGACGGCGCTTGCATTTCTACCAGCCCCAGCAGAATGTCAGGACGGCTCGCGAGCATATTAATGCGATGGGAAAAGCGCATTACAGATCCATCGCCGCTGCCCAAAAAAGAGAAAACAGTGGAAGTGCTGAATGACAGCACTGAAAAGCCCGATCTCTGCATTTTCAGAGGGTGAAATTCAAGCCTGAGCTGTGGCAGTGCCCCATCGAGCTAGAAATGGCACGTATCCCATTCCCATTTGTATGGCCGGGGGGGGGTTGGCTCTATAATCTCATGGAAAAAAAAAAAAAAGACTCCCAACAATTTAAAGAGGCTTTGGATCAGGCTTTGAATGCCTTTTCATTTTATTCTATTCATATATCAAATAGAGCTCTCTGGTCTGAATAATTGCATTTTACCTGCTGAAAACATGGTCTGAAAACATAGTGGTACTTTATTTCTTCTGATGGCGCATAAAGCATAAACGTTAGTTTTTCTAAAAATAAAAAAAAATAAGCCTCATTTTTCTCTTTAAATATAATTTACAATAGGAAACATTAACTCATAAATCATAGGCACAAATTCAGATAGAATTGAAACACTACACTCAGCAGCAGGCAAATTACACCCAGACCACTCCATCACCGAGGGCTCCTTCCAAGAGCATTATTGGAAATATGTTCCTCATAAGGTGAGTTAATAAAAAAAAAAAAAAAAAGGAAAGAAAGAGCCCGAGAGCAGCGGGGAAGGAGACCCCCAGCACCCCAGAAAAGTCAGGCAGAGTCCCTGCCATGAAGGTAGGGCTGCATTCAGTTCGTACCACCTTGCCTGGCTTCTTGGCCATAGGATGATGGCCCAAGAGGTCCTCAGGTAGCAGATCCCCAGCTCCCCTGGCTGCTACCTTTCTCTCCCCAGCTCTGCCTGAAATTCCTTGACATCATTAGGGTTCATCTCTTTACCTGCATCTCATGAGACAGGGCCTCAGACCTGCTCGGGGACATAGGTGGCCCCGTAGTCCTCCAAGGAACCTATCCCAGCTGCACCCATCTGCTTGGTAGCTTGGTGAAAAACCAGTGACAAGTTATACACATGCAATTAAATGTATATTTTCCTTGTGGTTCAGCACTTCATGAGAAGGTTTTTGAGGAGAAGAAAGACGAAATCACCAACGTTCAGTATCTCTAAAGTAACTACTGACACTGAGTAGACGTGGAGACCTTGTCCAATGCAACACTGTGCTGCATGGAGGTGGCAGCAGCACTGCAGCAGCAGCCTCTAACTCTCCTTGCTTCCAAAAGGAGCCTCCAAAATAAGGATTTAACACTTTTACTAAGTATCTGCTTCCTCTCAAATGTACTATTTCCCTTTAGGTCCTCATCTCCCAGCAAGTATTTAATAGCTGGTCTTTATCAGGCAGAGCATCTCTCAAATCTGGCTTACGCTCCAACCGTCCAGCTCCTTTCTGCTCAAAACCTCCTGTTTTCAGATATAGGATAATTACATTCATGAGGGTGGGTTTGGTTTGGTTTTGTTTTTTTTTTTTTTTAATTTCCTTTAAATCTTGTAATGTGACTAATCCAGCGAAGAAGGACGTATCTCAGAGGATGTGTCAGCTGCGGAAACAAAAACCAGATGTGGTTCAAAGAGGGTGAAAGGGAACTTGGAAATACTTTCTGCTTGTTCAACACCCAGCTGTGCCCAACTGCCCAACACCCAAAGCTGGTGGCCAGGCGAAAGCCAACAGGTTTGGGAAATATCTTTACAGCCCTGAGACCTGTAAGTACCTTGTAGCTGGAGGTGTGAGATACCCAACGTTTTGCCAAGCAAGGCGTGTAAAGTACACTGCGTATTCCCCGCTTCCTTTTCTTTGTGGTTTTCTGCAGAATTTAGGACCTCCGGAGCGGGAGTTCCCCTTCCCAGTACAGGCGGTGGTTCTGCGCTGGGGAAGGGAGATATTTCTGGGTATTTGTGGTTTCTGTGTGTTTGTGTTGCTAGGATGGAAGGCCTTGCTGGTACGTGATGCGGGGAGCCGGGCATCCCTTGCCCAGCCTGGCACACAAACTGCTGCGGTGCCCAGCCCTGGCTCACAAACAGCAGGAAAAAAAGCTTCATTAAAGCCGTGAAAAGCTCCCAGCACAGAGAGGAGGAATGTCCCCATCGTGCTAAATAATGTTTTCCTTCTGGCCAGCAGCAGACGTGTGCTGCCTTCACTTTGGGGCTGTAAAATGCTGCTCGCCCTGGCTGTTGGAGAGCGGGGATTTAAAGCACGAGCACCTTTCCCCGCCACACTTAGAGCAAACAATAGCCATAGGGATTAATTTTCTTTATGCCCCGCTCTGTTACATCCACACACAGGCAGGAATGGTGCAGCTGTGCAATGTTTATAGGCTAAATGCTATAGATCGCTTATACCCCAGCCAGGGTTATCACAGAATCACAGTTTGGGTTGGAAGGGACCTTTAAAGGCCATCTAGTCCAAACCCCCTGCAATGAGCAGGGACATCTACAACTAGATCAGGTTGCTCAGAGCCCCATCCAACCTGACCTGGAATCTTTCCGGGGATGGGGCATCTCCCACCTCTCTAGGCAACCTGGTCCACCACCCTCATTGTAAAAAATTTCTTCCTTATATCTCATGTCTTCCATCTCCTGAAGGTTCATGAGACATCAGTCTCCCCGTCGGGACTGCCAGCAGCACTCCCCAGGCACATTTATTAGACCCAAGACAAAACTTTCTTGTCCCATTTTCACTGCAATGATAGATGATAACGGGGGCGAAGCTGTCACCCAACAATAAAAACAGCTGCTGAGCTAGACAGAGTCTAGCAAGGCTGAGCGCATCTCAAGGATTGGCCAAAATCTCATTATAACATTAAACATCGCATTAGACAGGAGCTGAATTCAATCAGACTAAACAAAAAGCATCTCGTGAGAGTTTCTCCTCCAGGTCTTCCAGCCCAGCTTGTTTCACACCTGATGGCGTTTCATGCTCCAGTCCTTCACACTTGTGCGCGAAGATAGACCTTGAATATCCACGGCAAGGATATTGCACAGCAATGAGAAAAAAAATACAGCATATTTTTAATGCCGAGACTGAACTTTTCCCGAAGCCTGGAGGGGTAACTGCATCACGGGGGTGAGGGTTGCATCGTCACCACCCTTACAACAGCAGCGGTCCTTCGTGCTCACAGCCAACAGCTTCAAATCCTCCCTCCCAAACGTTAATTACTTTGTCTCTCCCCCACTTAGCAAAATTACCGGTAACGGGCACTGAAATTATTCATTGTGCAGCTGCTAAAAATGGCTCGCGGGCTTGATAATGAGCAAAAGGGCTGGACCACTTGCTGTTGCACTGGAGGGAAGAAGAATACAGGAATAAGCCTTATTTGCACTGGTTTCTCTCCCCAAAGACACGGGCAGGCCTGTATTTGGCACAGTGCCTGGGGTTGCCATCGCTGCCATCTGTCCAGACCCAATTAATCCCATTTTTTTAACACTGCTGGGCTTAGGCTCACACAGGACTGAGCCTGCAGCAAGGATGAGGATGAGGATGAGGATGCAGCAAGGATGAGGATGGAAAGCCTGGGATGGCTCTCCCCATCCCTCTCACTCACCTGCTTGCCAAGCAATGGTCCAAAAGGGGCAGAAGAAGGTGTGAAAAATAACGTTACAGAAAGCCATGATGGTATCTATCCCTTGCTCACCTCCTTCCCCACCAGTTCCTCTCCTGGGCTTCAGCTCCCTAATTTAACACATTTCCTCTCCTTGTCTATAGTTTAGTAAACATTAAAATTACCAAGGATATCTTCAGAGGGAGGATGGGGAACATGAACCGGTGTTTCCTGCAGCATGGGGAAGTTTGCTGCACATCACACCGCTGGTGTGCAGGACCCTTCTCCGCCCCACAAACACTGGTTCCTTCTAACTGCTGCCTTCTGTTGCCTAAAAAGCAAACATCAGCATTGCAACGGGAAAAATGCAGTATTGTGTTCAGAATGGGCTGCCAAAACACAGCTCTCAAAGTGAGAAATAACCCACCAGGCCTCTTCTGAAGAGCGTACGAGGCTTTTGCACCCTCCAAATGCTCTTTGTGGCTGCACCACAAAACCGGACCAGAAACAGCCCATGCTGTTGGTGAGCTGATTAACATGGGCATGTCCTTCCTCCTGCTCTGCTTGTCTGCACCATTTGTCATTGGAATTAAATAAATGTAGTAATGCTAAATGCTCGTGCTTTTCCACCAGCTAACTTTCATCCAGGCTGTAGTCCTTCCCACATCCATCATGCCACGCTCCAGCGTGTTGGGAGCAGGCATATTCCTGGGAGTAAAAGGCATTTCTTTTCCCTCCACTCGTCCCTTTGGTGCCTTCACCCTCATACTCTCATTTCTCTCCACCTGCCCTTCCCTCTCCCCTCCTTTCTCTGACCTCTCCTCCTGCCCCCAGAGCCTGCCATGGAGCTGCTGCTGGTGGGTGGGTGGGAAATTGGTCTTGCTGTTGCCTAGAAAGCATTTCTGTAGCATCACTCCTCCCTGCTCGCTTCATGGAATCATAGAAACATAGAATGGTTTGTGTTGGAAGGGACATTCAAGACCACCACTGGAAGGGGCTCTAAGATCTCACCAGAGCCTTCTCTTCTCCAAACTCTCAGCAGGCTCTCTCCCCAACTCTCTCAGCCTGTCCTCCCAGCAGAGGGGCTCCAGCCCTCCCACCATCTCCGTGGCCTCCTCTGGCCCCATTCCAACACATCCATGTCCTTCTGCTGTAGGTGGCCCCAGAGCTGGAGGCAGCACTGGGGTGGGGGGGTCTCCCCAGAGCAGAGCAGAGGGGGAGAATCACCTCCCATGACTTGCTGTTTCTCAAAATCCTCCTGAGCCAACATTTCCAGCCATGTTTTGCTCAGCCCACGTAGGCATCGCATCTCAATAATCACAGATATTTTGATTTAAACTTTAACCTTTCTGCGTGCAGGCTGCAGCGGACGAGAGACTCATTGATAAATGTGAACCAGTCCTGTTTCTGGCCCAGGAGGTGACAGCTAGCTGGGGACAAGGAGGCGGAATTCCCATGGGAGGACTGTGATGCCCACGCATGTGCCACAGGGATGCCACAGGACGCAGCCTGGGATGCAGCAGAGGAGAGGCTGGTGGAGTCGGTGGTCTGGGGTTTGTACAGGCCTTGTACAAACTTTTTAATCCTCATGTTTTTATAGCAAACAACAGACCTCTCTCAGCGGTAATTGCATGCATTTCCAGAATTTATCTCTATTGGATTGCCTTTGGCATCTAGTCCCATAAAAATTGCCTCTTCGGTGAATGGATGTCATATGTCTTGAGGCGCTGGAGGGGTTAATGTAATGTGTAACCAATGTAAGATATATTTAATGATCTCTGAAATTGCCTCTGTGAAGCATCCACATAACTGCCACAACTCGATTTACTACAGATCCTGCAAATAACAAATGTAATTACTTTGGAATCAACATAATATTAGGTCAGACTGGCTTATATTCCCCCCAGTTTGCTGGGAACTTAATATAAATCTGAACCAAGTGTCTATCTCCAGTCATATTCCCTGGCTGCGCTCGCAGAAACAACATCCAACACGACTTCTCTGGGAAAATGCTTAAAAGCCAGAACGCTGTAATATTCATTTTTGCCTTATTATGGGCCCCGTCGCTCAGCCAGGAGATTGCACATTTGCATCACCCGGTTCAAGCTTTAAACTGTCGCCGCTGGTTTCACCGTGTTAGTCATGTTTAGTCAAAGGCTGTTTGGTTGTTCTCGGCCCTTGATGTCTCTCGCCGTGCCTCCTGAAGAACAACCAGAGGAAGGAGATAAAAAACCACCGTGGGACGGGAAAAGCTGACGCCCGTAGCATCTCCATCGGCTCCAGCGCTCCCTGCCCAAAGGTGCTTTCACGTTGATTTGATTCTTCTTTAATTCAAGCAAAGTTTGGGTCATCAGTGATCATGGTGGCCACTGAGTTGGCTGGATAAGCCTGGATTTTGGGGCCATGTTTCCTTCCCATTTCGCTCAGCAATCCAAGGTTTGAACGTTTTTCCACCTTGGATTACAAAATCACAGAATCACATGGGGTTGGAAGGGACCTCTGGAGATCATCTAGTCCAA
>JAOXJM010000079.1:2174737-2187453 GCA_026413425.1 Tringa solitaria | reverse complement strand
CCTTCCACCCCGCTGTGAGGGGGTTCCGGAGGCGGGAGAAGGCCGGCGGGAAGCACCGGACTCTCCCCGGCCCTCCGCACCCCGGAACCTCCCGCTGGGAACCGACCCTTCCCCTCAGAGCGGCCGCCGCCTCCCGCCGCCGCGCTCCCCTCACGGCCCCGCCGCTCCCCTCACGGCCCCGGAGGCCGCAAAGCACTTGCCATGGCCGTCGATCCGCTGAGGTGAGGCTTCCGCCGGCGTCCGGGGCGACGGGGAGGTCACCTCCCCCCGTGGGGAGGAGCTGGAGGGCTCAGCTCGGCCCCGGCCCGGCGGGGAAAGCGAAGGGAAATGGCGGCCCGGGCGCTGAGGGAGCCCGGCGGCGGGAGGGGGGCGGCCTTCCCCGGGCCGCCTCCCGCCGGCCCCGCTGTGAGGAAGCTCCAGAATAACCCCGATTTTTCACAATTAGTGAAAATCCAGAGGGGCTGCGGGACCGAGTCGGCGTGGAGGTTTGGCTCAGGGCGGGAGCGGCATCGGTGCAGACGTGAAGTACTTATAGGCAGTACGGGCCTGGAAAAAGTTCGTACAGCTCTTCTTCAGACTTCCAGTCAAACCAGCTTCCCTCCAGCAGGGAGAAGAAGGGATACCGCCATTTATAGAAGCATCACCTAAATTCTGCATTCTCCCTTTTCACCATTAAAACGGGTACAGTTAAAATTCACAGCATTTTTTAGCTTCACCAGCCCCTCCCCTCCCCCCCATTTATTTTTAAGGCATCTGATCTCATCAACATTTTAAGACTGTTACATGCAAAAGTATGCAATATCCATAATATACTGCAGTAGTACTACTGGTTTGGTTTTTTTTTTAATTATTTCATAATTGTCAGGTAATCAATCCGTGTCTTTGCATGATTTAAACAGTAAGAGGTGCTGCGGTCACACGTATCGCACCCAGTCAGCTGTGGTGCTGGCAGCCTTTTCCTTTCAAATATTCTACTCTATCACCTACTAACAGCTTCTCTAGACTAATAATAATTACTAGAAGAATAATGGATATACCCGAGGTATATCCATAGTGCTCTTCTTCCACTAGCTTGGTGCATTGTCCTTTTCCTGCATATTAAGATGTCAAATACTACGAAAGTAAGTTATTTTCAATGTTAGGCCCGTGTTGCTTTGAAGTTGAGACCGTTGTTGCCAAACCATTTCAGCCCCCGAGGGCTGCAAATAAAAAGGACAACAGCAGAAAAGGAAAAACATTCCTTCTAAATAATCCACCTCCGACTTTGCACTTCCATTTTATTTCAAAGATCTTTTAGAATGACAACTGCAAAGATGAACTGGAAATAAAAGGGGGACTTTACACGCTGAAAAATTAATTTCTCCTAAATTCTATATGGCTTTTTTCCACCTGACCCCTCTCTCCATACCCTCCCAGAGCCAGCAGCCCGGCAGGTCACACGCAACAAACCCCATCAGACTGTTTCCCTAGCATTGTTCCAAAATAATCAGTTTTAGGTAAAGAATCATCTCCGTTCTTAACTTCAATATTTTAATATTTTAAAGTAAGCCAAATCATGAACAAAAATAATGAAAAAATGTCATTATAGAAACAAAAATTAAAACCAAATAATAAATTTATGGGATCCCATATGGCTTTTGTAACCAAAATGTAAGAAGGAATAGATGTATCCCACTTGGGAGTATGTGACCTACCTAAAATCAGCAAGATACAAAATCTGCAAATTTGCAGAAAGCAATCTTAGGTTAAGTTTCAAGTGCAGGTAAAGGCTTTTTTTCTGTGACTTTAATCAGGAACCTCTGGCACACCAAGCAGTGAGTTTTACTGAATTTCTATGCAAAGTCTGTGCTGTTACACAAATCAGAAAGACAGGTGGCCCCTCTTTTTCAAGTACAAATTTCAGAATATTAAAGTACAATGTACATAATTTTCCATGCTTCTGATGAAGCAAAAACTTGGAACTTCATGAGTTCAAGCTACAGTTTCCTCTATGGCTCGCTAAATATCCTCCTCAAAACAAACCCATGTTATTCCTTTAGATACATATTTGATATTCTCTATTTCCCCGCCGCGATTACTAGGTTTTTGAAAATGAATTTCAATCATGTCCTGTACACTTTCTTCATCATCGTCCGTCTCTTGAATTCCTTTCAACAGGATGGTCTTCTTGGAAACCCCACAATAGAGCTATGGAGGAAAGAAAAACAAACTTGTGTTACCCATCAGCTGCTATATGTACAGCTAAAGGAAATAAAAATATCCTTGGTCAGATATGGCTAAAATCTTTGATGACATTTTAAGACACCTGAACTGGTGTGTCCTGTGCTCCTGAATGCACACACCCCCTGGATTTGGAGATTTCTTATGACTCCAGACAGCATCACTCCATAAAAACCCCATGCCAAGACTCGATAGGCACCTGCAAAGAATGCTGCTGTATCTCATAAACGCACACACACTCTCGTCAATGCTTTAATTATAAAGGCCTGATTATATACACAATACTGACTTGATTACAAGCTATTCATACAAAGTAAAAGACAATTTCAGTGAGAATATGATGAGCAAGCAGCCTTGCGCTACAGGAAAAGTCATTATTTGGGTTGAATGAATGAATTGAAAAAAATGAATGAGCAAATGTTTCATAGAACAACAAGGGGTTCTGCTGAGACTATCAACAAGGCCCCTGTTAGGGACAAACATGACAGTGCTTTGTGACTGCAAAAAACGTTGTTGTGTCTGCTACTAACCTACTTCATAAACAATTCAGTATCTGCCTCCTGTCTAGCACAGACGTTATGGTAAGTAAGGATATAATTTGATCAAGGAAAGCCGCACACGCCCTTTAAAAATAAATTATAGCTTTCACACCGCAAAACATAAGATTATCAGCAGAGCAGCATATTGCAAACTCACACTTGCTATTAAGTTTCACAGAGTGCAAACTGAAAATTCTGCCTATATCTCCTATTTCCCACGTATCTGTTCTATTTAGGGGTTAGCCTGGACTAGATTCTTTTACCTGAAACTTTTCCAAGTGTATGTCGGTGTTCGGGAACACAGGAAGCCTGTAGCACCTTCCATTTACAAAGAAAGGGTATTTAGTGCAGCTCACAAAGCCATTGGCTGCTGCAATGGGGAACAAGAAAAAGAGGAGTAAGAGTAATATAATCTAAAACGCATTTTGTAAGCATATCAAAGAGCAGACTCATCTTTCTTACGTGTATTTAGGAACTAAAATATGGTAACACACTAGTAGATTCTTCATAAGCATTTTGAAAAAAAGTTTATCTGGCATTCCCAAAAAAGCAAAATCATTAAATACCCACAAAAGCTTCTGAAATAAATCTAAAGCAGCTGCTCTAAATGGATGTGGCTCCACTGATCTTCATAGAATTTCATACAGTTGGGCAATCTGAATGCCTGTCTAACTTCATTGTCAGGAAACAAGAGCTAAAATCAAACACATTTTCCTAATTTTCTTTTTGCAATGCAAAGAAAAAATAGGTTTTTTTGACAAAGTTAAGAAAGCGAGGAAGCTCACAAGCTGTGTATCAGGTCATGTTTGATCAAAAAGGAATATGATGAAATACTGCTTTATTTACAGACGTGTGGGTGAACCCACATCTTTTCCTGATCTACTTCGCTCTCCGTGGGGAGAATTTGCTACATTTAGTGGTTAAGCTAACACGGAATGTGCTATGGAATGGAATGGAACGCAGAATGGACACTATGGCCTGTACATCCAGCTAACTATTAAATACTGTACCTCCAGGTCTGAGGAATGTAATAACAGCTGTTCTAGACTGTTTGTCGTAGCTCACATCTTCTACTTCGCCGCCGCCGCCCTGCTCAGGTTTGTAGAAGTTCAGCTCTAATTTGTCTCTCATCCAGTCCTCAGGAATGGATAGTTCAGGTACTTCTGAAACATTGATCTTCGTTCCAGAAATAGTGACGTGGAGCTAAGAAAAAAATAATTTTGTGCACTTTGTGACTGAAAACACCCAAAAAACCTTAAGCTTAAAGCTTTTTAAGTATTGCAAGTTCATTATCTTTGTAGTTTCATGTTTGTTGATTACCTCAAATTTGATTCCCATTTCAAGTGTAAAAGGCTTCACAGTCACATCTGCTATTTTGCTGTCCAGGTTCACAGCATGCTTACCCATTTTTAGCAGTCTCTGGGCAACTAAGGAAAATCACAAGCTTTGTTTAATCATTACAAAACCCAAACTACTCCCCAGTCTCTTAAGCAAAACTTCGTTTTGCATCAATAAAGAAGAAATAAATAACAGTCAGGCGACCAGATCCCACTGTCCATGCCTTCAGGCAGGTCTGTTTCCATAAAGTCTCACTGGTTATAGGCAACAGGTAAAATACTGTATTATCTTTAGAGTAGTATAGAATAGTAGAATCTTTATGCTGTCAGAAGATGCTCTCACTGTATCAAATATCTGGTAATCCAACAAAGACATGCAGAGGACTTGCGAGAATTTTTTTCTACTGATTGTTATTATAATAGTGGAAGTTTCTCTGGGTATTTTTTCTTTGGCTGTTGGATTTTTTTTTCCCAAATGTTTATATAAATCTTTTCCCTTTGGCAATGAAATACTTCAGAGACATTAATTTTACACTTCAAATATGCATCATACCTTCCTCGTCTTCGAAAGTAAGCAGTGCATGGTTTTGATTCAGTCCAAATGGGATTTTTGTAGTTGCACCAAAAATGCAGTGAGTATCCGTATCTGGATAATCATCCCTCACGTCTTCCAGGTGAGTGAATTTCATTTTCGTTTCTGCCACCTTTTTTTTAATCTAATGGTTTAGAATCAAGATGGGGAAGGGGGTGGGAGGGAAGGGGAAACACTTCTGTAATTTGTTGCAGAACAGAAAAATGAACAGTAGTCTTTCCTTGAAGTGCTACATATAATTTGTATTTTTAAAGTTTTAACAGTGAAGCAGATTGAAGTCATGATGGGTAAAACAGGTAACCCATGATGGGTAAAACTCTCCTAACTAAACTGAGTAGTTATACTTGTCTATTCCTGGCATTTTTGTCAGTGAGTGGTTTTTTTGTTTTCTCTTTGATTATCTTCAAACTTAACCTTATATAGCAAAAATTCAACTGAAGTCCACAGTTCCACGTGCAGCAGTAGAATACTTTTGGCATGTAAAATGTGCCAAATGCAAGTATCAGAGTCATTTGTGTTGCCATTTATTTTTGCCTAATTACATCACTGCTCTACAGCAATGGGAAGTCTGCTAATAAACAGCCTTGTATGTTGCCATCTCAGTAAAAATAGATAATATCTTTCTGTACATATATATAGTTACTTTATAACTAGTGATATAAATATATATTTATTTTATAACTAGGATAGATGAAAACTCTTCATGAAAACGTTAGTTAGGAAAGGCTGCTTTGATAAACTTGAGGGAGTTTCAGATAATTCTTTTTTCCCCTTTACGTAACTATTTCAAAATAAATCCCTGTGTAGAAGAAAAATACTGTTTGGTCAAGATAAACTAACCAGAGCAATGAAAGCATTCCTGCTACCTATCTTCAAAACTACCAGCTTATCTGTGAGCCCGCCTTCTTTCCAGTCCCTCTCCTGCCAAGGGAAAGAGAGACATTCTTCCAAACAGTGATTCAGAGCCTGGGTGTCTGAATTCACACGGAATCTCCTTCTAGAGGAGTCATGCCCGGTCCAATAAATGTGTAAGAGACATCTCCTAAACTTAGAAATGTGATTTAGAAAGCTAAAGCTAATATTGTAATATTGTTAACATTAAACAAGGTGACACTTGGATAGAGTTTCAATCTCTGTATAAACAAAAAATGATCACAGTTGTTTTCATTTTACTGTAAATTCCCCCAAATATTTGGGTTTGTTCTAATTCAGAAAGAAAACATGTTTTAAAAGCTGAAATTTCCCCAAGGGAAGTTCCAATTTCTGAACACTTCCAAATCTGCAACAGTTTCACCAGAAGACACTTTGGATGCAGAGTTTAAATCTATTTATTATCACTAATATTTATCTGGCTGCAAACTGAGTCTGATTTGGAGTAACATGAGGAAAACTATGATCAAGTCAAGCTCAACACAGGCTAAAATAAATGCTACCTTTGCCATAAAATGGACATATTCCCTTTCTTCTTGTCCAAGAAGTATAAGCGCTTGAAAATTACTAATGCTTTGTGTGTTTTTTTATTCCAGTGTCTTCCATGTAGTATTTTTCTGCTTTTCTTCATTCCTCTGATGTTTTCAGTATCTCACATAGTTGTTTCCATATCCTTAGCCCACTTCACATTATCTTGCCAGGTAAAATAATATATTAAAGCTTCAAGCTATATTTTATATTGAAATCAGTACAGGTTCAGATGCTGAGTAACTGGCCCCAATGGTCTAGAAATGACAAAATAAAAATGTGCACTCCCAAAAGACAAATTGCAAAGTATTTCAAACTCTACCTGCCCATCCCGCGAAAGCGCTGAACTACATTCTGCAAGGTCTTCTTTGAGCTTTTCAATCTCTCTCTTCAGCTCAGCGTTTTCTTGGTTTAGTAGATGGAGTTCTTTCTACAGCCCAAAAAGTATTAAATGTAAAATTAAACACACAGAAGACAAAAATACATTTCAGCAAAATCTGTAGACATGAGAAATGGTTTTAACTTTGAATTATTCTACGTGACAGCCATGCACAATACAATTTTTTGCATAGCTTTAACTAGCCACAAGGTAAATTCACCCACTGAGGAGCAGTTTCAGTTAATTACAGTCAGAGGGGTTTTGATACAAGGTGTTTGTGTTTCCAGGTACATCCAGTGTACCAGAAATTGCACAGGGCATAAATTGTACCACCCATGTCCCATCAGCTGAAGATAACGTAAAACAAAAGCCAGATGATGTTAATGACCTCTTCTGGCTATAAAATCCAAACATTTATGATTGGAGAACCAAAACCAACCTTCAGAAAATCTCACGCCAACCTGAATGTACTTAACCTATTAATTGTATTAACAGCTTGTAATATTGAAGCCATGATTTCTCAACAGTGGTTTACAGTCCAAGCCAAACTTGACTGAAACCACCTCCTTGACAGCCTATGGAAACCTCTATTCCTGTACCAACGTACACATGGCATACTGAGGTAATGAACCAATTATTTGTAGAATCAAGTACTTCTAGAAAGAAGAGCCCTCTTCTGGCTCTGGCCCAGCTCAGAGTCACTTAAGAAATCCCTTGGGTGTTGAAACATCATGTAAGATGGGCTGGGAGTTGGCAAAGCAGTGGAATCAACCAATTTGGTTTTACCTACATCACACAAAACTGAAACTCATCTGTTAGTGGAGACTCTTGGCAGAGGAAGACTGGTTTTGTCAGTCTTCATCTCCAATACAAAACGGGTCGCAGTTTTGCCTTCACTCTTCCGGCATTGCCAGAAGATTTTATTGCTCTGGTTCTCAATGTCACTAAAAAACTCTGTGTAGAACATTCTACTCATTCAGTCTGCAAACCAGTAAATCCATTATAACTGAAAAGGAAGTATTACTCTTTATTTTCTTGGAGCAACACCTCCTTTACAACTCCCCAAATACTAACAGCTATGAGAAAGCCTTCTCCATACCTGACGAGTGTCCCTAGACATAATAATGTCCTTTTGCTGTTTCTCTTGAAACTCCTTGAGCTTTCTCAGCTCCTTCTCTGCTTTAACACACTCTTCATCAGCACTTGATTTACACTGAAGAAGCTCAGCTTTTACTTTTTCTGCTTTTTCAACTCTTTCCTGGACAGTGAAAAGAAAAAAAAGATTTTTAATTTTTAATTTTTTCTTCCACGGGAAGAAACAAAACCTTAAGTAAGCCCTTTATATTTATTTCTTTTTAACACTTTGGATAGATATTTTTCTTAGACTTACAAGTGTAGTTACCACTGAGATCAACATTGAAGAATAAAGAACAAGTTAGACAAATACATTATAATGGGACGAGAGCTGATTTGATTTCAGAAGGATGGACTAAAGCTCTCCAAGCATAATTCAGCTAATTTCCATGATTCTCTGTGCTTTATAGAACTTGCCTTCCATTTCTTCAGTTCTTCTTCCAGTCTTTCCAACTCATTTTCTGATGAACCCAAAGTGTCAGGGCTTATCATTTTCTGGAGAGAAAAGAGGAATAACACACGTTTTCCCCTCCATCCGGCAAAAACTGAGACACACTGAACAGTTCAAATGAGGCTTTAAAATAAAAAAAGAAATAAACCTTCTGCAGCTGGATGAGCATTTTGCCAGTGTAGGTTTCAATGTATGAGCATTAATGAAAGTCCAATGTATTTTGCCTTTGTGCCCATTTGCTGTTTTTCTCCAATTATACAGGCAAAATACGTGGTGAGTCAAACATTGCGAGAGACCGATTGTATTTTGTAATTAAATCTCCCTAGAATGTGCATGCCAGAGGATAGCATATACCACATATTTTTTTAAAAATGCATTCAGGCACTTAGGCCAAACCATTGAACTATTTTAATGGCTGGATAGGCAAAAATGTAAGAAAAATGGCTCCTCGTGAGTAATCATTATTTGCTAACTACCCAACTGAAAATATTCACAGGCTAATATTTTGATAAATAATAAAAGCAATTTGTCTCTATGTTCTTCCACAGGGAACTGAGCCCCTCAAACCCACAAACGTTTATCTACGTGTTTTCTCAGCCGTTCCTTCTGGAGAACATATAAAGAATATACAGGCCTAGTGAGAAAAAAAATTCAAAATACGATGCTTCCAAACTCAGGGAGATTGGACAAGAAAAGGTAACACCAAGCAGGAGGAAGGCGATAAAAGAATCATTTCAGAATTGAAGTTCTTCAGGGCAGACAAGCACGGGAAAACTACAACTGGGTAAAGCCCAAGCAGAGAGAAAATTTTCTCTGTTCTGTTTGGTTTCTATGGCTGCAATATTCTGCAGAAAAGAAAAAAAAAAGTATCCAAAGAGACCTGCTGCAACAATCCCTCCCTTTTACTGAAGATTACATAAAACTTGAACGTGAACCATGAAATTCAGGCATGGCAAAGGTCTAAATTAGATAATCTTGTCAATTCTCTTGGTAATGCTGGGTATTTCCTAAAACCAATAAAATTTAAAATAATTTTTTCCACTCCTTTGTCCAGTTTCAAATTACTATTGAGCAACAGGGAAATCCCCAGCTGTGTATAACTTAAAACCGGACTAAAATCCCTCTGCCCAAGGGATTGAGTGCAGAAAAGCAGAAGGATGCACGTGCCACTGCTGGAAGCTGGTAAGAAAGATTGCCTGCTTTTTACTGAAAAATTATCTAATACAACAGTTTTCAACCTGAAAGAAAGAAAAATATATGAAGGAAAACACAAGAAATTCCAGGGAAAGTCCTGTCCAAATTACTTGCCACACTGCAGGGACTGATCCAGATAGACACCAGGAAAAAGGGAATTCCCCCAAGAAACCTCAGGAGAAACAGACGAGGTAGGACAGGAAAATTCCAACAGGATCTGTAATGCAGACACGTAGGAATGGGACTCTCCTGATGGAAGAAGGAGGTGGGAAGTGGGAATGTCCCAAGTGTGAAAGGATGGAAGAAGGGGAGACAAGAAGTTTCAGCAGCACTGTCCCAGCACAATCCTTCACTCAGAGACACTACTGTCAAATACGGATATTTTTTTCCAGGCAGCACATCGGGAAATACTTACAAAACTGTTATCTTTTAAAGGTAGTGAGGGACTTGTGAAATCCATTGAAACCTGAGGGAACAAGAAAAGAACTCAGAACATTGTGTGTACTGTGCTCTGCGCTTAACAGATAGAACACTTAAACCCGCTTAACACAAATGAAAAACACTTCCTTTACACAGCAGATAGTGTAAACTCTGGCATCTGTTGTCACAACACTTAGCAGAGGCAGATAAAAAGGAATTTAGAGAAGCTGGTGGGCCACTCATCCCCAAACATATGCTGAGGGGTGCAGGCTCCCAAGACTGTGGACAAGGGCAAGGGCTTGGCACGGTGTGTGAGAGTCTCTAAGTGCCTGTGACGACTGCCAGGACCTGGACATCATCATCCTGACCCGTCTGGACATCAATGTCCCAACCCATCCGGACACCTCACACGCTCCCACCTGGAAAATCCCAAGCTCGGTTCTCACCCAACATCTCACCCTCATCACCACTGCATCCGACAACGTGGTTTGGCCAACGACACAGGAATCCCTTTTACTTCGCATTAAGTAACTGAAATTTACTCACTTACGTACCCATTCCTGAATTGGGAAAGTCTGTAAGTAGAAAACACCTTCGCTTGGCTTCTCCCCAGCCGAGGCCCACCTCAGTTCTCTCCTCTGGTCCCCCTTTTCTCATGGACCCAAACCCCGGCCCTCCCGCAGCCCAACCGCCGGTGCCAACCCCCCCGCCCGCCGCGGCGAGCCCAGGGGGCCCGTCCCAGCCCCCTGAGGCCCCTCCCGCTGCGGGGAAGGCCGCACCAGGCCCCGCACCCCGGGGTGAGGGGGCGAGCCGGGCTTCACACAACTTACAGCGGCGGTGGGTTCCCGCGGAGGCAGCCGGCCTCCCCGCCAGAAGCGCTTCCCCCGCACGGTCCTGCGCAGCGCCGGCAGCCGGGGTCCCCACAGCCTCCCCCGGCCCTCGCCGAGACACCTCCCCGCCGGCAACGGGGATTTCGCTTTCGTTTTCCCCCTGGCGGAGGAGCGGCTGAAGGGCAACCCCCGCCCCGGCCCCGGTTCCCCGCGGGCGACGCCGGCTCCTCTTCCTCGAAGTGACGTGGAGGAAGGTGGCGCCGGCCGCCGCCTCAGCGGAGGGCAGCCCGGCCGGATCCCCCTCTCCCACCCCGCTGCCTCCCGCCCGCCATTTGCCCCCGGGGCAGCCTGAGGGGCCTCCCGCCGCCCCCATCCCGGTAACCGGGCCTGGGCTGCGGGGCCCTGGGGCACCCCCGGTGAACGGCCCCCGGGCAGCACCCACATGTAGTAACCTGCAGAACGTGGGGAAATCCCGGGAAAGGTGGGGAACAGGAGGGCTGGGGAAGGTTCAGGGAGGGCACGAAGGCGTCCAGGAGGCCATCACCTCCCTTCCCTTTTACCTCTTTTTCACTCATCTCTTAACTTGGCAGGAAGCTTCTCGTTCAGCCTCTGGATTTTTCTATGAAGTGACTAAGACTTGGTGTCCTCAAGCTAATTCTGGTGAATCGGGTTTGTTTATTTATTTGTGTGCTTGTTTGTTTTCAAACACACTCTCTGGGATTATGCATTTGTATTCCAAGGAATAGGTCTTTCTTTTTTGCCAGGCATGAAACATACAGTGACAGCAAGACCCTTTTCTGATGGAGGTGCAGCATTCAAAATAAAATCTTCTGGAAAAAACTCTGAAAAACCAAGCGTCAGGCGGTGGCTACACTGCTCGTTTCCTGGGATGGCAGCAGCCCGCCATCTCTGAGGGAGCCCCCCATGTTGTAGGGAGCCTGCCATTTTGGAGGGAGCCTTCCACCTCTGAAGGAGATCACCATCCTGGAGGGAGCCCCTGCATCTCGGAGGGATCCCCCCCATCTCATAGGGAGCCCACCATCTCAGAGAGAGTCCCCCATCTTGGAGAGAACCTCCACCTCTGAGGGAGCCCGCCATCCTGGAGGGAGCCTGCCATCTCTGAGGGAGCCCCTCATCTCTGAGGGAGTTGCCATCTCTCAGGGAGCCCCCCTGTCTTGGAGAGACCCCCCCCCCATATCGGAGGGAGCCCTTCACCTCTGAAGGAACCCCTCATCTGGGAGGCAGCCTCCCATCTTTGAGGGAGCCCATCATCTTGGGTCAGGGGGATGAGGTGGGGCCCCAGGCAGGGGGTGGCGGCTGCCTCTCTCATCAAGCAGAGAGCTCCATCCTGTCTCCTAAAGGCACATTTTTTACTTATCAACCCTTCAGCGTATAGATTCATAAAAAAGATCCATGGCAGACACACCTGGAGTTGGGCGGCAAAGTCATTGATGGGCAGTCTATGGGCAATGCCAACTTCATTCTGTGGTAAGTGTTTAAGGTCTTGAAAAAGTTTCTTTCAAGTCATTTGGCTGGCCGTAGTCTGTTCTTGGTGAGTTGGATTGGAGCACTGATTTGAGAGCTACCTCCAATTTCCCCTTCACAAAAACGCCCCATCTTTGGTCAGATCAGTTCCCAGATCTGTGATGACAACTTCTAACGCCAGCACAGGGAAAGGAAGGGGAGGAGAGCTTCAGCACACATGCCAGTCAGCTCAGAGAAGGCATGAAATGTGGACTGGAGTGACGTGACTTACGGCTGCAAACATCCGCTGTGTTAGCCAGCAGGCACTCGTTTGCTAAAGAGATTTCAGGGAAGAGATTCTTCTGGGAAAGACAGGCTTAGATTTCCATGAGGAGCAGTTTGTGGAAGAGAAAGCACTGACTCCTTGAAGGGGAGGATAAAAGGCTTTGTGGACTGAATGATCCTTCTTCATACATGTGGGTAACTAAAGGAAAGAGTCTCTTATGGATCTTGAGAGTGCTGGTATGAGTCACTTTGTGGTGCAGATTATGTTGTTAGGACAGGCTGAACTTATAGAATCATAGAATGGTTTGGGTTAGAAGGGACAATAAAGATCATCCAGTGCTACCCCCTGCCCTGGGCGGGGACACCTCCCACCACACCAGGTTGCTCCAAGCCCCCTCCAACCTGCCCTTGAA
>JAOXJM010000079.1:2121611-2132810 GCA_026413425.1 Tringa solitaria | reverse complement strand
GGGTTGGACTAGATGATCTCCAGAGGTCCCTTCCAACCCCATAGCATTCTGTGATCGATATGGGTATGTAGTATTTAGAATTCTTTGAATATATTTCTTGTAGTAATTATGTTTCTTTCTGTTTGCAGAAATTAATTTCAGAACTTCAGAAATTGTTTTCTACAAAAAATGAGACTTACGTGTTAAAATTATGGCCGCTGTTTGTCAAATTACTGGGAAAGGTAAGCAGAAAAGCAGTAAGTTTTACAATCATGAATCTTCAGGGAAGGAATTTTTTAACAACAGAAATACCTTAATTGGGAACTTCTTTATCCTCAGACCCTGCACCGTAGTGGCAGTTTTATCAACTCGTTGCTGCAACTGGAGGAACTGGGATTTCGTAGTGGCTCACCAGTGGTAAAGAAAATAGCCTTCATTGCATGGAAGAGTCTAATAGATAATTTTGCTCTAAATCCAGGTAGATTTTAAAAAGTTAATGTGAATTGTTTTGACTACTGTCACTTAACAGAAGTGGAAGAGACTAGTGTGTCTGATAGGGGTCAATACTATGGTACATACCATTGGATATACACATAATATATCTGTGGTATGTACCTGGTGTGTGTATACATGAGTAAAACTCAAGTTTTGTTGGTTTGTTTTTTTTTTTTTTAAGGAAAAGTGGCAGTTTGATCAATAGTTCTGTCTTGTTTGTTTGGGTTTTTTTTTCTTGCTAGAAGAAATTAAAAGAATAAAATTAACAAACCTTTGTTTTGCAATCCTTTAATTGATCCAAATAGCGATGAAGTAGAGAGTAAAACGTTCTGTAGCTCTTATTTTGGACTGTGTGGACTAATTGGAGAAAAGTAAAGCTTCAGGATTTTAGAGGTGTTTAAAAAGTTGCTTTAAAGGTATAACTGAGACCCGAGCAAGTCTTTTAAGTGTAGCCTGTGTCAAGACACATAGTTTTGGGGTTTTTTTTTAACTTTGTGCTTTTCCTTAGTGTGTGTCCTGAAGGAAAACTGAATGTGGACATTTCTTAGTTGAGCTGAATTTAACTTAAATTATCATTTTGTTTCCTCTCTGGTTGTTTATTCTGATCTTTATTTTCCATAAATTAATTAACAAAGAATTTGATTCTATCAGAAAACAAAGTCCCTGGCACAATCGGTGCTGGTTGTGCATGTTGCAGTGTGGCGAGAGCAGTCTCTGTCAGCAGTTTCTTAGGAATTTTCTTAGGAATTGCAGGTGGGCAGGTTCTGGTACTGCTGAGCTGGCAAAAAGTTGTTCTTTTCTTTCAACACTTGCATAGGCTTGAGAAAACTTGTGTCCAGACAAGCTGAGCTATTGCTGCTCGAGTGGGAAATGAAGGTTTGTGGCCTCAGAATTTAAGGCTCTGTTTAAGATCGTTTATTCTCTTGCAGTGGTAATGCATATATATGTCAAGTGTTTGGTTTTTCTCTTACTGTGGCACATAGGACTCCCTAACATAGTGAGCAAGAGGGAATTTCCTTCTGTTTGTGTTGATATTCAGTAGATTTCATTTCAGTCTTGGTGTTGGAAAGAAATACTATTTCCAGGATTGTTCTGGACAGCAATTAGAGCAGTAAAATAGACTGAAGGGTTGGTGCGTTCACTAAGTATTTTAGTTTTGCAAATTGTTAATTGAATTTTAAGCTAAAATATATTAGGAAAAAACCTAATGATTTAAAATTTTTCCTTATTGTTTTTTGTTCTGTGATTTAATTATTTAATTGTGATGATTAAAAAGAAACTTTTCTTGGTCTTCAAGATATATTGTGCAGTGCTAAAAGGCTGAAATTGCTAATGCAGCCACTGAGCTCGATCCATGTGAGAACAGAGGCTTTGGCGCTGACAAAACTGGAGGTCTGGTGGTATTTGCTCATGAGGCTGGGACCTCAGCTGCCTGCAAACTTTGAACAGGTAACTTGACCAAAAATAGCCATGGCATCATTAGCTTGTGTTAAGTGTGTGAAGCCAAGTCCCCTCTCTGTTACTGTAACTCATTCTGTACCTGCTCTGTCCTCCTCTGGTTTATTAATATCAGACTCTTAACCAAGTGTTTCTTTACTGTGTGCATTGTATCTGGAATGAACATAATGTTTCTATTGGGCTTGCGAATTTCATTTAATTACATTTCAGGATAGGACTAAAGGAAAAAACCCAAACAATTACCCTTTTAGATATGGTGCAGTTGGATAATTCTAACTTAATTTTTTTTTCAATTTAGGCATTTCTAATTCATGTATTGGTGTGCATATTTTAAATAGCATCTTAAAAATATTGTTATTTTTAAAATTAAGTACTCATAAGCTGTGAAGCTGAGTTTTATCAATTGAAATTGATGCTGTGAACAGCAGTACAATCTATGCGATATTTGAAACTTGTGGTTCTTTGTGGCTTATGGCTTGTATCTCATACCTGTTTTCCCTGTGGTTTGGTATCTTTGCAGGTTTGTGTACCGTTAATCCAAAGTACTTTAAGTTTAGATTCTTCCACTCCATTGCAAGGGACTCCCTCACGGGCACCAGCCAACCAAAGCTTGGCCTTGGCAACCCCTGCATCGAAATCAGGTACCGAAGTACAAGCTGTTCTATTGAACGCGTTTATGCTCTTTCTTTTGCCATATATTATTATTGAAAACAGTAATTTTTCTGTATGTTCATTGGAGAGCTCAGAGGTGGTGATTGACATTGGATAAAATTAGGCTGTTGTAGTCAGTATTTCAAGTTTACAAAATTGTTCTGGTCAAATTGTGGTGAGGACGGATTTTAGTGAATTGTGTTCTTTTTTGCAAGGGAGCATTGGTTGGAAGCTTAGCACATATATGAGTACGTGAGAAACTGTTTATATATGCCATTCTCATTTCTGTAGCATTTTTAATTTCTGCCTGAGCAGTAACTCAGTGATTGTAATACATCAATAATTCTGATACTTTACCTACATGTGAAATCACACCTATTTGAGCTTAACATCTAAGAGCCTGAGATAAGGAACGGCTTCTTTTTCTTCTCTCTGTGGAAAGCCCAGCACTCACAGCTTGTGTCATTCTAGACTGCTGTAATAGAAGCCTTGGGTACATTGTGGAGGTGTCCTAGACATGTAGATCTTCCTTTGTCCCCCTTTTTTTTTTTTTAAAAAAAGTTCATTTTAGTTTTTTGAGATCATAACTGAGGTTTGCACGAGACTTAAACTTGCGTTCAGTGTAAAAGTTTCTAATGGAAACTCTTTCACAGCAGTAGTTACTATATAACTAGCATATAGCCTACTGTGTAACTTGCTCTGTAACCACAGCCTCTGTGGAGGCTTTTTTTGCACAAATAAAGTTTGAGGCTTGAGACTGCAATCTTTGGAAGATATTTTTGCTTTCAAAACATGTGGTTTTGACTCTGATGTTGAACCCTGCTTAAAAGGAGTGTGTGCTAGATACCTGTCTGGCTGCTAGAGGTCCCTTTTAGCCAACTATGTTCTATGATTCATGCTTTTCATGTTGACTTTGGGATTTTGGTCTATTGGCTCTTCCCTTTCGCTTGAATGCCGGTGAAATATGAGACAATTTGTAATTTTTCTTCCCTAGGTCCTTACCCATTTGGAAATGCAGTCACACCAAGGATGAACTTGACTTCTAGTCCAGCAGGAATGGTGGTGATTCCCTCCATTCAGCTTTTGGGGATTGAAATGCTGCTTCACTTCTTGATGGGACCAGAAGTTGTAGATTTTGCTAAGCAAAACAAACTTGCACTTAGTTTAGGTATGTGAGTTATATTATTTTTTTAAGTACTTTCACATAATTTGAGATTACCAACATTGTTGGATTTAAAGATGTCCATTAGCATGAAATGCTTTAAACATTTAAACCTGTTAGTTGTCATCTTTGATATCAGAAGTTGTTTTTATCTGAAATGCTGTAAGTACACATAACTACACTTGATTGTTTTTTTAAGGCTTATTTTACCAGTCGACTGCAAAATAACAGATTTACAGAGCATGTTTTTTTGTTCTCCTAGAGCCTCTTCAGTACCCATTGATCAGTAGTCCTTCTTTTTTTTGTAAGCACGCCAGCACATTCATAAATGCTGTTCAGGACGGCTTTATTGCAATTGGAAAAGAAGTTCCAGGTAAGAATTTAGTGGTGAAATTTGATTTCTTTTCTGGAAAACAAAAGTGGGGGAGGGAAACCTAATTAAAAATAACCCCTTTCTGTAATATTCCAGTGTTAAATAGAACTACTAAAGCTTCTGTTAAATAGAACTACTCTGACTTGGTTTGAAAGCTTATGTCAGTTTTGGCTTATGTCAAAGTCTGTTATTTAACAGTTTGTATTTTAACTGCAATTTTGTTTAATGTTTTTATTGCAAACTGAATAAAAATGTTTTGATGTCTTGTAGATTGTATGCTGAATGTTATATGGAAGGACATAAATGGATATGTAAAAACTGCTATTGAATCAGGTAAAAAAACACTTTTTTTTTTTAATTTGTCATTGCTGACCTCTTAAAGGTGTTTTTTTTTTTTTTTAAGACTAGGCCTTAAGTGTTATTTGCTTCATTGCTGGTAAAACTTGGTTTTAGGCATCATTAATAGTTGTTTTTTAGGCAATGACTTATATTTTTTGTGATGCCTGCACCTTTGTGTGATAAATACAAAATCATACTGATGTGATCACTGAGGCTTATTGGGGAAGGCACAGAAGTTTTGAATGATGGTCAGAGTCACCATTAGTTTCTTCTGCTCTAACTGCAAATATTTTTTGTTCTAGGAAATAAGAAAGAAAAGCAAGGGTCAGAAATACTGACTATGTTGCTCCAGGCCTTAAAAAACACTGTTAGATCAAATTCTCTTCCTGTGCAGAAAATACTGGTAAGTTGGGTGGGTTTGTCTTGTTTTTTAAAACTCATTTCTTTTTGATGGTGTAGATTCTGATTGGTAGCAGGCTCTTGCATCTAACTTGACAGTTGCCTCTTTTTAAAGAGACAACTTCTTTGGTGTAAACTAAGTTATACAATTCTCATCAGATGGCAGAGTCTTGCTTAAGGGTTTCTTTCTTTAAATATTTTTCATATTTATCAGCAATATTCTCATAATTGGGTATATAGTTCTCCTACCAGAACCCTCAGCGTCTAAGGACAGTTACTTTCAGGGCGAATTTTTTTACTGAAGGGAAGCAATTGTTAAATTTTGCTTCTATTTGTGGTGTTATTTAAAATATTAGGGCATTCAGGAAAAAATGTTTATGTGTGTTTTCCTTTTTTCCCCCTACTTAGTCTCTCATCGATATCACTGTTAAGGAATTGCCTTCAAAAGTATTGGGATCACCAGCTTATCAGGTCGCTGATATGGATCTTTTAAATGTAAGTGTGACTTGGTTCCAGAATTTTGTTTTTATGCTGAAATATCGTAGGATGTCATATTTGCACAAACATACAGAGGATTTCATAAGTCTTTAGATCCAGACCTCTCAGGAAATCGTATTATTCTGTGTTCCAGAGTGCAGACTTTGTTTCCAGCTCTCACTTCTGATGAATACTTTAACTGTAGCTAAAAAGGGATATGCAGAATGTACTGTACTAATGAAAGAGGATTTCTCATGTTCAGGTCATGATTAGGAATGCAGGTTGCAGACTGAGTAGGAGTGTGCTAGCAGTTAGATGTATTAAAAGTTTAAAAGGTTTTTTAGGGACTTAAAATTGGGTGATAATCAGCTCTTCTCCTACATGCAGCAGTAGATAGAGGGCAACTTATTTATTTTGCATCAGTGGAGACAGAGCTTTCTATAGAAAGTAAGTGAAGATAGAGGCTATGAAAATAGCTAAACATTTACATTGTTAGCCAGGGAGTGTGTGGAATTCATTTGAAGGCTTCTAAAAGCAGACAGATACCTGTGAGAGGAGACCTAAGTGAAATAGAGTAAGCAAATGCTTCAGCTCAAGTGAGTAGTATAAAACTTTGTGTACCAGAGCTGGCTTAAGAGCTCAACTCTAAAAATTCTTCCCAGCCTTTTTTCCCTTCTGATTTTGTTATTTACATTTGGAGGCTTTTTCTGACTTAAGTACAAGAATCAAAACTTTATGAAGGTGGTTGAAGCTTTAATTTTTATTAAATACTTTAATGCTAGCAAACCTGAAATGCTTGTGTTAGATTTTTTTTTTTATTATTTTTTTTTTTTTTTAAACAGAGATTATCCAAAAGAGGTCTTGTTGGAACCTTGAAATAAGTAATTCTCAGGTTGCCCCATTTTGTTCCAGGTCTCACACCACGCGCTGGTTGTGTTACCTGTGCCTACCTTACTGTGTTGCATGGAATTTAAGGCAGTAATGACTAAGTACAGTAAAACTCACAGCCTTTTAAACAGGGAAGTTTTTTGCTTCAACTAGAGTGTAGCCAGGATCCAGCAGAAGCTTAGGTTTCCAGCTTTCCCTCTCATTTTTATTTTGAAGTGTTGGAATTGACAGTCTTTGACAACTTTAAATAGTTGCAGACTTCTGGCTTAGAGTTAAATATAGTATATAGATAAATACACGTGTAGGTGAGGCAGCTGTTTCATTTGATCAGTCTATATGTTGTTTTGACCTCTTAAATTTCTCTTACAAGGGAACACCAGCGCTGTTCTTAATCCAGCTGCCTTTCCATAATAACCTCTTGGAATCCTGTGTAACAGAGGAGAGGTACGTGGCGGTGTTTGTTTACAACGAGCTTCCCCTAGAAGACTTCGTGGAAGGTTTTTCCTGACTTCAGCTGGAAAAAGTATCTTACCTATTTCCCTTTCTTCCCTAGATTCTTTGTAATTCTAACAACGCTGGTGAGTTTTGTTTTGTCTGGGCCTACGTCTCCGCTGGCTTTCAGTGAATCCGTGATCGGAATTCTTAATCAGAGCGCAAAGCAAGTGGAAAACAAGGAGCATCTTTGGAGGATGTGGAGTATTGTTGTTAATCCGCTGACCGAGTGGATTAATCGGGTAGAGTGGCTTTTTGTTCTCTTTCCCCGTCCTCCCGCAAAAAAACACAGGAAAACTTTTTATCTTCATGATCTTAATGTATCTTTAAAAATTACATGTCTTGAATTGGTGGTAAAATTAAACAAGCCTTGGTTGTATTCATGAAACTGGAATGTGTGCAGCATTTTGTTAGAGAGTCCCTAAGTTGAGTATGAACATCTGCAGTGAGGTGGGATGAAGGGCAGTAGCGGAGGAGTGATCCAGAGCGTGGTTTGAAGTGATTCCAGTCAGTAAAGAGTGATTGCTCTTAAATATAGTGTCAGGAATGCTTTTCTCCTTTTTTTAAGATTATAGTTATGTTTCTAGATGTGCTTCGAGCCCTCGATCCTTGGCATAGTCTTGCTGCTACGGAGGATGGAAACCTGCCCTCCAGGACCTGTTAACTTTTAAATACCAAGAGACTTGTTCGCTTTGTTTGATAATATAATAAATACCAAGTTGTGATGTTTAGAATGTAATTAGAAAAGTATTTTTCACTAATGAAGTACATTGACTGTAATGTCTAATTCTCATGTAGTCATTAGCTCTAAAAATCCTAGAATTTATGAAGAAAGTTGTAGGTGATTTAAGTAGGTCGCTCTTATTGCTTATTGTGGCTGAAATAAGTAAGAATGTGTGACATTTTTTAACCAATTGTTTTTATTCTTGGAATTAAGCTATTTCGGAATTCAGAAACAGTGCCTTTTATCCCTTTAAATAATAGGGTCAACTCAAGCTCTTGAAAGAATTGAGAATAGCTAATTTCAAAATGCCACTGGCAATATGTATTTAGAAAATCTTACTTGTCACCTAAATTCTGCAGCTTCGTTACTCAGAAAATTGTTTTTTCTCGTTGCAGACTAACGAAGTAAATCAGGGTGATGCCCTGGAACACAACTTCAATGCTGTTTATAGTGCATTGCTGCTACCAGTGTCGCATATCTTCCCCATTCAGGAATTTCCACAGGTAACAGTGAATGCATAATGTTCATTAGAAACAATGTGGGGTTTATTAAAAAAAAAAACAAACTATGAAGCGCTCTCTGATATCTCAGAGCAGAGTCTATTATCAGTATGTTTATACATTGACCCACTGCTCCAGGGTTGGAATTCTTGACTTACGTAGGTTTTGACAGAAGAAGAAAACTTAAATCAAGTTTTTATCCTTTGTGCACAGACATTGATATTTATAAACTTTTTCTTTCTGTTGTTAAAGCCAACTATGAAATCCTTGTTGCGCACTTGGTCAGAGCTGTATAGAGCATTTGCTCGCTGTGCTGCTTTAGTTGCAACAGCAGAAGAAAACCTATGCTGTGAAGAACTTTGTGCCAAAATAATATCTGGGCTAGAAGGTGAAACTCCAGTAGTGAGTATAAACCAGTGATATTGAACTATATAAGTACTTTAGAAGATATATTTTAAAATTAGATATAAGAATCTATTGTAAAGTCTAACGTAGTGCTTTCTATAACTTAAAGTGTTTTGAGTGAGACTTAAATAAAGCCATAACAAAATTCTTTTTATTAACAGGAGTTGGAGTTGATCTAGAAATGGATTGGGAGTAAAAAGAATTATAAAGCTTAAATATTAAAGTAGTAGTTAAGCAATCTTTGGATTTGTCTTTGAACTATTTAAGTAATAATGGTATACTGAATGTCATCATCATGATAAATATGATCTGTCTGGTTGAAATGTGTCCGTATATATAAAATTACTTCAGGTTGAATTAACAAATAATGCAAAACCAGGCATTTTGGTTAGGAAAGAGGATAGGGTCGCACTGTAGCAACCCTACAAGGGCATAACTTGCTACATTCCTGGTAGTGTCAAACCCATACACTAAAATTTAAAGACTTTTCTGTTTTATAAAGCTTTAGAAATAAGCTTTTGAAAGAGGAAGCCTTTACGTTATCTGTCTTGCCTGTTTGCAAGCCCACTTCATATAGGCAGGTGTTTCTGTAGGTGTTGGTGAACATCAGTTTTGGAATATAAAATCCTTCGTTGACTGTCTTTTGAAAAAACAAAAAACCAAAACAAACCAAAACTGTTAAAGGAACAAATAAGAAACAGATGAGAAAGACACATAGAGTCTGGAGGACTACATCATTATAACTTAGTTTGGATGCTGCTGTATCCTGATAATAAACTCAAATTTTCAAAACTTAATAATAGTTAAGCTAGCAAAACTTAAACAATTTAGAGCTTTGGCATGTAAATTGTATTGAAACTAAACTTTTATTGCCCATGATATCAATGTTCCATATAAAAGCAAATTTTTGTTTTATTTAGAGGAATTTGTGATGGAATTGGGGGAGGAGGGGGGGGAAGTGTGAAAACCCTTGACGCATCCATTTTCTGTGTCCTAGAAATGGAAGGTGCTTCCTGACTGTTAATGACAACCTTATTGCTATGTCTACAGTGACTTTTCTGAAAATCAGGCTTTGTACAGTAACTGAACTTAGTCATAACATGTTTTGCCAGACAGGTAGTGCCTCAAACCTTAATACTTTTGGTGCATCTTCTTAAACCTAACGCCTTCTTACAGCTGCCTGTTACTGTTTTGTTTCTTTAGATAATACAGATACTTATGTCTTATTTGTACAGAATGGAAGACTCAATCTTAAGCTTCTGTAAATGTGTGTGTTTTAAAATGTAAACTTTTCTGAATCTTACCTGCTAATGTAGACAAATTTTGTCCACTCTTCACTTCAAAAAAGCTGTTTGCATTTTTGTCCTGAATGCCCAATGTGGGTTTTTTTTTCTGTCACTGTTGCTCTTTTGGGCTTTGCTGATAACTTGTGTTTCCTCCTCAGATGTTTGCAATGATGGATGGTCTCACCCATATTATATCAGTTATGGTTGACTGCATCAACTTTGCACCATATGGTACTAAATATCAGCCCAAAAATAGATGTAAGAAAATACTTGAATATTGGGGGTTTCTGTCTCTTTCTCCCAGAGCTGGTTGAAAATTAGAGTATTTGTAGATGCAGAAGTGATGACTGTAGGAAGTCAGTGGTCTCTATAGGCAACACATACCATCTAGGCAATGAAGGGATTGACAAAATAATCAGCAAAAGGAACTGAAAGTATCATCCAGTACACATATTTGAGTACTGGATCTTTTCTACTCATTGAGCGGCTGCTGCACAGCTTGACAAAAGAGATCTGAAATCGATGTAAACCTTGAGGCAGCTTTACTCTTCAGTTCACTGTAAAACACAGCTGGTTTCTGAAGTTGTTTATGATATTTCTGCTATGATTTAAACTTTGCATGTGAAATATGCTTTTGATTTGTGCAGACGTAATCTGAAGCAGTAAGGCTTGATCATAAGCCACAGTCTAATGATAAAATACCTAGCTAAAACCGATGGTAAACTATGAATGCAGTGTTAGAAAGGCTACTGCTTCTGAAGCTAATTTTGCATAAAATAGTTGAGAATAGGTTTAACAGAAGACTAAAGGTCATGGTATGTAAAATGTTCTTTGTTTTGTTTCCTCTGCCCACTTATAACTACTAAAGCTGAAGAAATAATTTACAAAATAATGTAATTCAGTATAAAACTTGAACTATTTCTCTGCCCTGTGTGTATTTGTTCAAGTAGTAAGACATTTAGTTTTTAAACTATTTGTGTGTAGATATAGTGTGGGAATCGAAGTTCTGTTTCTGGTGTAGGAAAAAAAGTTCATAGGTCTTTTGTTGTAATGTGTGTTGGTTAGATGGGAAGAAAACTTATTTTTTTTTTTAATGTTAGCTCCACAGACACCTACAGATTGGTCTAAGAAGAAGAAGGAACCCCTTGGGAAGCTTTCCTCTCTATTTAAACTCCTGGTGATGTTACTAAACTCTTTCCATGTGTTCAGTTCCAAAGAAACCTGTTCAGAAACGTTGCTCTCTGTTGGTCCTTCAATTATTGCTGTTCTCCACAACATCATCAGCCGCGTTTCACTGCCTTCGGTCATCGGGACTATGTTTGCAGTTTTTTCACAACCCCTGGCAGTGTTTTATGAAAAAACAAAGTAAGTATTTGAAAAATGGTTGGAAAACTGGATTCATTGTATTTGCTGCGTATTGGCAAAATTCTGTAACAAGTGGCATATTTGAATACAGTTATGGGGTTTTCAGAGCTTTGGCACTAGTATGCTAAGAATTTTCAGCTATTTTCCAGCTTCTTACTTCAAGCTTCTTGTATTTGTGGCCAAGAAGGCCAATGGCATCCTGGGGG
>JAOXJM010000079.1:2095252-2105613 GCA_026413425.1 Tringa solitaria | reverse complement strand
GCCCAGGGCAGGGGGTGGCACTGGGGGGGCTTTAAGGTCCCTTCCCACCCAAACCCTTCTTTGATTCTATAATCTATTCTGTATATAGACCTTTAGAGGATGGGATATATCAGGGTTCACCTCTTGTAATTTAAGTAAGGATTTTGGGGCCTGAAATGTTACTTTTTAATGTATTTTCATTTACTATCCGAAGAGAACCTACCGAGCTGATGTTTTCTTGGTTGCGTTTAGCTCTCTCCATCTCAGGAGTCATTGGGGTTGGAGTTCCTTTCGCCACGTGTTCCTTGTACAAAACCTACGGGGTACAAAAAGGTGTCTGTAAATTGGGCTGGAATAATTCCTAGCTCGTGCTGTAAATGGGGTTACGGTTTAAGCGTTACTCATCATGGCAGGGGTAGAAAAGATCTTGGGAAATAAAGCCGCTAAAAAGGTATTTGGTAGAGCGGAAGGTAAAAAACAAAAGGAAAAAATAGGCAAAAAATAAAAAAAAAGGGGGTGGGAAAGGGAGAAAATAATGCTAAATTTTTAATAGGAGGTGGTTGTCGCCTTTCAGTACCGAGCTGATCTGTTCTTGATTGCGTTTGACTCTCTCCATCTCCGGAGTGAGGGGGGTGGGGGTCGCCTTCCCTAAGCCTTCCTTGTACACAACCTACGGGTCACAGAGTAACGCAGAGTCACACGCGGCCACGGCAAACGCTGAAATGTTACTGGTTTAGGGTAAACACCATCCGTTATTAAAAAAAAAACCAAAACCAAAACCCCACCAGGTCAGAGGAAAAAAACGGTATTAAAAAGTTAATCGACAAAAAGAAAAAAATCTTTTAAGTACGATGAGAGACTTAAGAGCCGATTTTCTAAGTTCGAGGGAAAAAATTAGAGGGTTAAATAAAACCAGGCAGATGCAAGTTATTTTCCATAAGTGCTCTACGCTATCCCCTTCGCTGCTTCCAGACAATACCGAGCTAATCTGTTCTTGATTGCGTTTGACTCTCTCCATCTCTGGAGTGATTGGGGTGGGGGTTGCTCGCCCCAAGTTCTCTTTGTACAACACCTGTGGGATACAGAAGATGCATCCGGCACCTTAAAATTTCCCCCCTCCAAAATCAAACGGATTCCAACACCAATTATTACTTTGTTATCACGTTTTGAGAAAAAAAGTCAGGCCCGGTTACGCTAGGCAGCACCGCACAAAAGCCAAACACCCGCTGCGGGGAGGAAAGGGCAGAAAAATAAACTGTAAAAGAAAAGCTTGTTATTTTTCTGGTTAAGACAGAAGGGCTCTATCCAGCTCCAACCACCCGGTGGCTCCACAGGCTGGGGAAGCCGCCTGTGCTCCCAAAGAACTATTTAAGAACTGGTTTATCCCCTGTTTTATCCGTACTCGAAGGGATGTGTGACCTTGTTGGGAGGGAGGAGGGAGTTTTGGGAGGTGGGTGTCGAGGCCGGGCAGCTGGTGTCCCTGCCCCGTGACACCCACTCACCTCCCCCATCCTTCAGGCCCCCTAAAACCTATTCCTGATGTGAGCCCAGAGCAGGAACAGCCTCGTCCCTTCGTGTCACTCTAAGGCACCCTCAGTCCCCTGCCACACAGCAAGGCCACCTCCGAGGGTGGCTTTCTCACTTGTTTGGGTTTTTTTGCCAAATACCCCTAAAAAGCTTAAACACTAAACCTAAAGAGAGAAACAAATACCTTCAACCAAAGGACACTAAACTCTTAAGATGGTCTGGATAGAGCCCGCAGAGACACAAACTGTGTTGTAGAAAAGGCCTAAATTTTTAGAAATTTTAAATTTCTGTTAACACCAAAGTCATTTTGTTTTAGAAGAGGAGCGATTAATTTGCAGAAACAATTCTTTCTACTTTTTTTACATTAAACTCAACTTTGAGTAAGTAGTTAGAATGTTACCTTATTAAAATATAACCACAAAGGCAAAAAAAAAAAAAAGAGTAATCTATTTTTGAGGTACCGAGCTAATGATTTCTTGATTGCGTTTGACTCTCTCCATCTCTGGAGTGATTGGTGTTGGGGTCACTTTCCCCACATTTTCTTTGTACAGAACCTACAGGATACAAGGCAGTATCCAAATGTCATTACAAAGGCACCACCACCAAAGGAAAACCAACCAAAAAAACCCAAACCAAACCCAACCCAACAGCCAATAAAGCTTTTGACCCAGGACACCGAGAGAGCGTTAGCTGTGGGGGAGGCTGCTGTTCCCGAAAGGCGCCACGGGAGTTTTGCCATTAATTAATCTACTACAAAGCAGAAGGGCACCCTGTCTGGAATCAACGCCGCATGGAAGCACAGCAGTAGTGAGAAAGGGTTAAAAAAAAAAAGAACAAAAAGCAAAGAAACTATATCCATCAAAAAAAAAAAAAAGTCACACCTAGTTCAACTAACATCCTGCTTAAGTGTTAAACAGCAGATGCTACAGTTTGTAAGCAGAGAAGGTGGGAGTTTATGCTCCGTGGCAGAGTCATTTTTATCAAGTTAGAAAGCTGAACGGCTACGGTCACGTTAACCACGTCACCCGGCTCCTTAGGAACCGGCTCCCGGTGACAAGTACCGAGCTAATGATTTCTTGATTGCGTTTGACTCGTTCCATCTCGGGAGTGACTGGTGTTGGGGTTGCCTTCCCTATGTTTTCTTTATACAACACCTGGGAGACACAAGAAAGGAGCCAAACAAAGCAACAATAAATTAAAGAACTAGCTGGATATGAACCTGAAGCCTCTATGTATTTTCTCAAGGCCGAGGTATTAAATATATTTTTAAAGAAGCGATATTCTACTCGAGAAGCAGGGTGTACTGGCTTTTTAACTGCAGGATCTCTCGTAATAAATTGTGTAAGTAATACATAAATGAGACTACAAAAAAACCACGTCAGGGGGCTGAGGGTGTTATGAATATGTAAATTGTCATTTTTTTAAAAAAAAAAGAATGTCAGCATTGCAGAGAAAATAAGTGGAGGTTGTTAAGTGCTTTTAGGATTAGAACAGGGCGTGAAAATCACTCTTAAAAACCAACAAAACCTGTAACGAGTTAAAGTCACCGCTGAAAATCAGTCAGACCAGTGAGAAGTAATCACTTGTGTAAGTGTGTGCCCAGTCATTAAAACTGTTACAAATGTGCCTTTAAATAGAGTTAAAGGGAACTTTTTTTTTTTTTTCTTAGCAAAGTACCGAGCTACAGATTTCTTGATTGCGTTTGACCCTCTCCATCTCGGGAGTGACAGGGGTGGGGGTTCCCATCCCCACGCTCTCTTTGTACAACACCTGCACAGCACCCAAAAAAAAACATAATCACCGCTCAGCAATAATTCCATCCCACATGAAGCCTCCCTCTTCTGGGATAACAGCGTTAAAACAGGAAGCCAAGAGGATTTAAAAAAAAAACAACACACATATAAAAGAAAAAGGAAGTCAGAACAGGGAGAAAAATGGTTAAAAATATTGAGGATAATGTAAATAATTAAATATATGAAGAAGTGGTAGGTCAGTAACATTGGAAATCATAACACAGTGAAGAAGAAAGGATGTTTTTATAAGTTGATTACGTGGACGTAAGGAGAGGAATCGTTCATTTTTAATAAAGGTTAAAAAAGCTCTGTTTAAGCGGAATTAAAGGGAATACATTATTCCTCCACTAAATACCGAGCTAATGTGTTCTTGATTGCGTTTGACTCTCTCAACCTCAGGAGTGACAGGTATCGGGGTCCCTGTCCCCAGATCCTCTTTGTACAACACCTGTGGGGTAACACGTATTAAACCCAGAGAGAAAAAGGAAGAAACACACAAGAGTCGCACAAAAACAGAGCGAACGATTTTTCAAGGTCGCTGCGGGCCAAAGCTTGGAATAAAAGAGAAAATTTAAAATATTCCTCAAAACTATAAAGCTAAAGAGTAACACTCGGCAATGACTTCGCTATTTGCTTCTCGGGAGCTTTAGAGAAAAACTCTTTGTGCAGCAGTAGATCATTAAAGACTTCCTAAAGGCAAAAAAACTGAAATACAACATAAAAGGAGCAAAGAACTCAACTCTATTTCATTTACCCATTCCCTAACCATCCCAGCAGGTCACAGTGGCGCGTGTTAGTGCACAGTTACACTGGGGGCATTTCCACAGATTTCTATCAGGCGCTGGATAGTTTAGTTTTCGTGTGTAAATTAAGTAAAAGCCAGAAAAAAAGCCCACCACTCAAAACACAATGAGGATTGTCGTGATTAACAAAAGGAAAAATGGAGGTTTTTTTAAGAACAGAAAAATTAAAAAGGTAACCAGACTTAAAAGAAAGGTGGAATTAAAAGTTATTATTAAGAGGATGTAATAAAAAAGAGGAACAAGAAGAATGTAAGTAATAATTATGGAGGAAAAAAATCTCACGGGGACCAGGATATTATTTTTTGTGTCAGTTGATTATAGGAGAATGAGAATTTTTTTTGGTCTGTGTTAAAAGTATTTTAAAATAGATTAAAAGGGAATTTTCGGCTTTTCAAATTAGAAAATACCGAGCTAATGTGTTCTTGATTGCGTTTAGCTCTCTCGATCTCAGGAGTGACAGGTGTCGGGGTCCCTGTCCCCACATCCTCTTTGTACAACACCTGTGGGGCAACACGGCTGCATTAAGCAAAGAGCAAAGAACAAGCAAACCCCAGGAACACCCTGATGAGAACACGCGAGATGGTTTTCTGAGCTGTCCTGATTAAAAATAAAAATCCATAAAAACAAAATACAAGTTTAAAACTCTGAAGATGAAGTTGAACACTAATACACAGGTATGACTTCTGCCAGAATACATTCCTGACTTGGTTAAAGTGCTTCCCAAGGTGGACATTTAAAACTGGTGAGTACCGAGAAGATTAAAGTCTTATTTAAATTACGATGAAGTATATTATTGTCTTTTCCCCAGCTTTTTCCTCATGTTACTTGAGTCCCTGGAGGACCAGGTCCTCATGCACCTTCCTGAAGGTTTTTCTGTCCACACAGAGCTCAACCAAGAGCCACCCATGCCCCGAGTGAAACGCTACTTATTGGCCAGAGTTTATCAGCAAAGAATTTACCTCGCTAATTACAGGAAGGACACAGAGACATGGGGTTGGAACTCTATGATCTTTAACGTCCCTTCCAACTCTAACCATTCTATGATCATAATAAAGGCTATGCATGAAAACAGTACCTGAGAAATTATAATTCCTAGTGCTCTCCTATCTGATACTTACCTCACCCCAAGAAACATCCTAACCCTAAGAATTTTTTTACCCTGTGTTTCCAACATCTCTAGAGGCATTTACACCAGCTGGAGACTTGGGCCACTCTGCACAACAACATCAAAGACTTCCGAAAGGAAGGAGGTGTCAAATACAACGCAGGAGGAGTAAAGAAATCAATTCTGTTTCGGTCACCCGTTCCACAAACACCACAGCAGGTCACACTGGTATCAGAGCACTCTTATTCCAGGCTCATTTCCACAGATTTGGATCAGGCAAAAAATAGTTTAGTTTTTATAGGTGGTAAAACCAGGAAAAAAACACCCAAAACCAAGGATTGAAGTGATTAACAAAAGGAAAAGCAGGTATTAAAGAATAAAAAAATAAGTTCAGAGTCAAAAGAAAGATGGGAACATGGAATCTAGAAGTTATCATTAGTAACATGATCTAATCAAAAGAAAGTAAGTAACAATTATGGAGGAAAAAAATGTTAAAACACGGGGAACAGGATATTCTTTTTGGTGTAAATTGATTACAGGGAAGCTCAAGAGTATTTTTTTTCATGTTAAAATTATTTTTAAAAAGATTAAAAGGGAAATTTCTGCTTTTCAAATGGAAAAAAGATACCGAGCTAAAGTTCTCTTGATTGCGTTTGACTCTCTCAATCTCAGGAGTGACAGGTGTCGGGGTCCCTGTCCCCACATCCTCTTTGTACAACACCTACAGGGTAACACAGGAGTGTAAAAAACGTTAACAACCAAAAAAGCCCCTGCATTTGACGGAGGTAACCCATGTCATTTTTATGCCCACTAGATATACGAGAAAGCAGGAAACATTAGGAAGTATAAACCAGTTAATAATTATGATAAATCCAGATGAAGTCTTCTGGTAGCTAGGAATACTGCATCCTAATTCTTAGAATAACAAAGCATTAGAGGAATGAAATTAGGGAAATAAAAACAACAGTGTTTTGTAAAAATGCAAAACACCTTAAGCTTCACAAAAAAAAAAAGCTTTACAAATTAAAGGACATGACATGTCAAGTGTTAAAATTTCACAAAAGAACATAAAATATCACTAACAATTACTAAGAATTTTAATAGCAGGAAGGGGACGTTTCTATGTCTGTAAGTTAATTAATTAGAGAGAGCAGAAAATTTACAAGTTTTGAATAGTTATAGGGAACTTTTTTGCTTAAAGTACAAAAAAATACCGAGCTAAAGTTCTCTTGATTGCGTTTGACCCTCTCCATCTCAGGAGTGACAGGTACCGGGGTGCCAATCCCCAGCCCCTCTTTGTACAACACCTGCGTGGCAACAGGGAGATATTCCAAGAAAAAAAAAAAAAAAAAAAGAAAACAAGGAAAAGGAAGGAAAGGAAAGGAAAGAGGAAGAGAGGGAAGAGAGAGAAAAGACGAGGAATTTAATATAGTGAAACTTCAAAGTAGGAAAAACAGAGTTTTGTCAGCCTTGTTCAATGGCTAGCAAGAAAAAAATAAAGTAATATTAACTGATTATTTTCATATGAGGTTTGTGGTCACCTCACCCGGGTCCGCCCAAAGGAGTTTCCTTACTCAAACAAAAGTTCTTGAAGGAGCAGCTTTGCTCTCAGATTCCTCGATGGGCTCCCCAGCAGAAAAGTGAGCCCGATGACCTCAGAGACAATGAAATGGAGCAAAAAGCTTAACCCCAGTGGCTTCTCTGAACTCTCCTATTAATCTCAATTCAGGACTGAATTTCATATGGGTCATGTCTGAATTGGGTCAGAGTGAGTCAAAATTAGTCCTAAGCTGCTCTAATTGAAATAGAAATATAGGACAAAATTATGACATAATGGTGATTTGACTGGTATGTGTCAGAGTAGACATAATTTGGCTAGAACTTAATCCCCACAGTAATTTTTCCTTATAGATGCCATTTTCATCATTTTTTCAGATTGCAGTGACCTGGGGATGCCACCCAGGGTTTCTTACAGAGACCTATGGGGTATAAGAAAGCATCCAACACAGCAATGCCAAGAGAAGAGCCAAGACACGCTATGGCATTAGGTGGCTTTGGTTGGGAAAGGTTAGGAGTTCATTGTTCACTTGCAACCAGTGCCGGGAGACTGGAGACCGTTAGAAGGATGGACTTGGTTACTGAGGAGGAGGAGGGTGACATCACTTCAACTACTACTATTGCATCAGGAAGAAAAAATAAGGTACTGCTTAACTGCTTTAAGCAAATGAGGTTAAAAATCTCACAGCTGGAACAATTACAGTTAAGTTAGACCGAGTGAAAAATTAAAATATAAGGATTCTGACACGGTTTTAGTGATTTAAGAAAGGGTTGTTCAAAGTTCAGCAAAGAACTGAAAAAACAATTTAATATGGAGGAGTTAAAGGGATTTGATTTGCAATTGGAATTGGTAGGGTTTGTTTTATTTAGCAATACCGAGCTAATGTTCTCTTGATTGCGTTTGACTCTCTCCATCTCCGGAGTGACCGGTGTTGGGGTGCCGGTCCCTAAGCCCTCTTTGTATAACACCTGTGAGGTACAAGAAAGTTTCCACACAAAAAAAAAAAGCACTCAACACAGGCAAAATCATCAAATGTGACTGCTTTGTGAGTTCTGTTTAGCGTTAGGATCACTGTTGAATTAATTTCACACTTGTTCTAGAGGCAGATATTAAGGAAGGGGCTGATGGGTGATTATTCTGTAAATACATAACTACAGGTACTAGAAGATAAAGGGTTAACATAAAACTAACATGGAGAGAAAAAACATGTTAATGTCACAGCTTACTTCCAGTTTGGGTTCTTGAAAGAAATGAATGTAAAGTTGCAAATCACCAAAAAAAAAAGTTAAAGCGCAAAAAGGTAGAATATAAATGAGTTAAAAATATTGCCAGGGAAAAGATGGGATCAGGGTGAGTTTCTAAACCACTGAAGAAAACAGATTATTTGTTAGGATGTTATGCCAAAAAAAAAAATTGTTATAATTTTTTTTTTTATTTTAAATACCGAGCTAATGTGTTCTTGATTGCGTTTGACTCTCTCTATTTCTGGCGTGACAGGGGTTGGGATACCTGTCCCTACGTCCTCTTTGTACAACACCTGCAGAACACAAGCACCCAGCAAGGTGAGAACATCATAGTCCTTCCACAAACACAGAGCATTCAGGTAATTAATTCACCTGGTTTATAGGGGAATATAACCTGAGATTATACGTAAATACGGGCACAATTTTTTTTACTCATTGTGCATCTTTTAAAGTAGTCACCAGCTCAGCAAAGTAATTAATGTTGATGTCGAGGTGTTTGAACCCATGGATGCCAATGGAATATTTCATTATAGTAGGACACAAATTAAAATTTTCTGCTGAGCTGGCAGGAAAAGTAGGTATATTCAGCTTTTCATCTTAGTTTAGGAAATGTAATAGTAGTATTTTTCAGGCAGTCAATGTTTCTGGAGATTTTTTTATGGTGCTAACAAACAACTGAACCTTCTATAGACATGTTAAATATGAAAATAGTTATGGGCTCAATCTCATTTTGCTATCTATGACTATTTGCTCAGAACACCACTATTTTGCTTTGTTTTAGCTCTCTGTCATTAGATTTAACATAACCTGTAATTGTTTGATTTAAAAAACTGCATTTTTAATTAAAGGCGTTGCATGTTGTTTCTAATTATGTAGAAATATCTTAAAAATTCACTAATGGTTCTTCTTGCATCTAGTGAAATACTTGCAACAAAAAAAGCTAACAAAAAAAAATAATTTCACTGCTTGATGTCATTGATACAAAAAAATACAAAAATAAAGCTCTCACAGCAAGGGAAAATGAATTATGTAAAAGAAAAAAATAAGAATAATTTGAAAAAAAACAACTCAATTGTGCAAAAGTGAGCTGTAAAAAATATTAGTATCATAAACAGCTTTAAAGGGATATAGTACTTATAAAAACAGGAATGGAAAATTGTAAGATACCCGTTATATGGGTGTCCCTGCTCCTCAGCAATGAATACCAAACATTTGAGGTACCAACCATCAGAAGACCATATTCTGCCTCAATTCTGTATGCAGAGATCAAATGAAAGCAGCAGTGGCTCAAAATCAGGAGATCCCATTGTGATTATTAAAATCTGAACTTAATTAGATACGGGAAGAGTCAGGTACAGTTTCCACTTAGACCTGTCACTAAGTTTTGTGACTATGGAAAAGGTTCCAGTTACCACTTCCCCACGAAGCTCTCTCAAGCTGATCCATTTTTTTCCCCAGACTAATTGTAAAACATCATCTGGGTATTTTCTGTTTCTAATTCTGTGTTTAGAAAAGATCACAGAAGTCACACAGGGAAGCGCTGACTGTAACGGTCACTGCAAAACTCAGACATTTGCGCTTCCTGCTGCTGCATGCAGGGATTTAAGAGATCTCTTCTCTTTTCGACAAAAAATACCCGCAAACACTGCCAAAGTTTGGAGCTTGAGCTCTGCATGAATAGACAGGTGAAGAGAAAATATGGGTCATTACCGAACTGATGTGCTTCTGTGTCTCCTTGACACGCTTCACCTCCGGGAGATCAGGAATTGGGGTCCCTTTCCCGATACTCTCCTTGTACTTAATCTAGAAAGAGGCAGAAAAAAATAACAGGACTTACATTAAAGCACAGCTGAGGCAGGTATGTGTAAGAAGTTATAAGAATAAAGAAAAAGAGGCCTTTTACATTTAACAAACTCATTCAAATCTCAGGTACTAGATATATTCTGGTAGAATGAACTCATCAAGGAACCTTTACTGGAGTTAAGCGATAGCTCACTCTGCCGCACTTCTCCGGGGAAAAAACAAAACACAGAGTCTTGTTTGAACCAAAATTTTTCAATTGAAGCTTAAAATGTGGGTATCTAACGTCTCCCAGGAGCTGAATTTCAGCAAGAACAACCCCCCTGATTTATAACAACTGAACCATTTCAGGGTTTCTTACACCGAGTTCCAAAAAATTGTGATATTAAAAATAGTTTCTAAAAGTCTTAGCCTATTGTGAAATAGGCACCTAGATTTGGATGTGGATACAGAAAGAGCATTATCCTCATCTCGAGGAGACTGAAAATTTAAAAATTGGCTTTAATATGAGCAGAGAGCTGCTGTTAAAACTTTCCCATCATCTTTATGACC
>JAOXJM010000079.1:2079709-2095152 GCA_026413425.1 Tringa solitaria | reverse complement strand
GGCTTTAATATGAGCAGAGAGCTGCTGTTAAAACTTTCCCATCATCTTTATGACCGATGTCAGTGGGTAACTTCAGCTGTTGATGAGATGTCTCTGTGAACAGCAGTTAACTAAAGGGGTTTTCCAAAAACAAGTGTAGATACCTTTCAACCTGATCCCATTTGGTCTTTCTACCAATGGAAGAAGAATTTTGGATTTGTAAAAATCTATCACGTTCAACAAAGGTGGGAATCATCACACAGCATCATAACAATTATGGTGCTGTGAACATCTCTACTTTAGTGTAACAAAAAAAAAAAAAGGAGCAACATTTCCCAAGAACATATTTAGGATACTATGCTTGGAACAAATTGGCTGAAGTGTTAGTAACTTTTACACTAAAATGATGTCAGCATTCAAAAAAGTGTGAAAAAAAAGATTTATGTTTCAAAAGGAAAGTAATACACACAATTATTCCAATTTTAGAGTGTTACAATTTTTTATATAATATAAAAGCTTTACGAGACATGCTTCAGTAAAGCTTTTGACACCATTTGCCTTGGTGTCCTGACAGACAGGGGAACGGAGTATGGGTTGGATTAGTGCACAAGGACTGAAAACTGGCTATGGCCGGGCCCACAGCACTTTGACCAGTGGCACAAGGACCAGCTGGAGGCCAGTGAGCTGTGGTGGAAGCCCAGGGAGTCCATACTGGGGCCAAAACTGTTCAGCATCCTCACTGGTGACCTGGATGCTGAGACATGGTGCACCCTCAGCAGGGTTTGCAGCTGACACAAAACTGGGAGGAGTGGCTAATACACCCAAGGGTTGTGTTGCCACCCAGAGGGACCTCAACAGGCTGGAGAAATGGGCTGGTAGGTATCTCCTGAAGTTCAACAGGAGGAAATGCAGTCCTGCACCTGAGGAGAAAGAACCCCAGGCACCACTACATCCTGGGGGCTACTGTCTAGGAAGGAGCTCTGCAGAGAAGAACCTTGGAGATCAGGTGGACAACAAGCTGACCATGAGCCAGCAGTGTACCCTCATGGCAAAGGTGGCCAACAACATCCTCGGCTGCATTAAGAAAGGCATTGCCAGCAGGTCCAGAGAGGTGGTCCTTCCCCTCAGCACTGGCAAAGCCGCGTCTGGAGTTCTATGTCCACTTCTGGGCTCACCAGTACAAGAAAGATATGGACTCATGGGAACAAGTCCAGTGCAGGACCATAAAGATGAGTGAGAGGAGCATCTTTGATATGAGAAGAGTGTTAGAGAGCTGGGACTCTTCAGCTTGGAGAAGAGTAGGCTCAGGAGGAACTTACCGACCATAAATACCCAGTGAGAAGGAACAAAGAGGAAGAAGCTGTGCTTCTCAGTAGGGCATAGTGGCAGGGAAAAAGGTAATTAAAAATTTTTTTAAAAAAAACAGAAAATTCAATCTGAAGATAGGAAGACAACTTCTTTACCATGAGGGTGGTCAGACACTGGAACAGGTTGCCCAGAGAGGTTGTGGAGTCTCCATCCTCGAGATATTCAAAACTCGACTGGATGTGGTTCCAGGCAACCTGCTCTGGCTGATCCTGCTCGAGCAATGGGGTTGGGGTAGATGATTTCAAGAGGATCCTTCCAACCTAAATGATTCTTTGATTCTGTGTTAAATAAACTATCTTTGGGATAAGATTAAAAATGATGGCAAGGGCTTTCACGTTTTAGAAACAGACTGTAAGTAACAAATTGAATGTTAATCATTAGAAAGGTTACTGTTTAAGTAACAAGAATAGGCAAAAACTTCTGGAAAGTAACCCTTGGATGGATTACTGTCAATCCACTGTTAGCAAGATTTAAAGAAATAAGAGGGGTAAAAAAAAAATATTATTTCAAGTTGAATTAGCACTGGTGGAGAATGAAAAAGAAATTCTTTTATACCGAGCTAATTGCATCCTGGGTTCGTTTAACTCTCTGCATCTCTGGTGTCTTTTCAATAGTAGTTCCAGTCCCAATATCTTCTTTATATAAAATCTTAATATGTAGAATGAAGACAACAAGGTTAAGCATACAAAACACAACATTATTTCTTCTGGAGAGTGAATACAGGGTGATTTGAGGATTGAAGACCAGTATTTGTTCTAATTTCTTTTTTTTTGTTCTAATCTGTTTTATTATGTTTTACACAAACATGTTCCATTTGGTGACTCACTGTGCTAATGGTGCTGGTGGCAAAATGAAATAGCAGACTGGGCACTTCATGGTAACACATGAAATATGAAACAAATGAGGCAGACAGCTCGCTTTCCACTGAAAGAAGGCAGTTGCAACACAACAAGAATTCACTATGTACATAGTAGAAAAAAAAAAAGTGATAAAAAGGGGTAGCAAAAACCAGATAAATCTGCTTAGAATAAAATTTTTTTTGAAAAAGATCTTATATGCATTTAAGCAGATCAAGAACATAAGTACCTGTAAGAAAAGAGCCAAAAATAGCTATTTGATTAAACAGACTAAACTGTATGCATGAGAACTGAAAACAGGAAATAACTGTACCGAGCTGAAATTCTTCTGGTTTTCTTTCACACGCAGCATTTCTGGCGTGTCTTGGACAACTGTGACTTTTCCTTTGCTGTTCTGTAGGTCCCACTGATACTGAAGCTGTGGAAAAAGTTAAAGTAAAATGACAAATGTTGATTCTATGCCACAAAAATTTACTGACAGAATTTTCTTTGAAGGTGAGAAAAAAAAATAATTCAAGTACACCTTATAAGGAGGCCATTTTAACACCACCATTAGTGATATAAGGATGTACCACAGATACAAGTAATCCCATTTAAATTATAATAGGAGATCCTGAACTAGATTAACTGAAAGATTTTGAAAGTTGCCAATTTGTGTCTAAAACAATTAAGTCTCAACAATGAAAGGTGAAGATTTCAAGTCAGATTGAGTTCTGTTACTGCCCATGCAGCCTGGCAGGTAGCCTCACTGACAGCAACAGACAATGTCTGTAAGGATAATTCTCTACTGCTCGCAGAGGAATTGTCAAAGCATTGCTGCAGAAAGGCTTTTTCAAGAAAATTACAGAATCATTTTGGTTCCCTGTGTAATTCACAAGTGGGCTGCTGCATACATCCTCTAGCTGAAGATCCCTGAGAATACAAAGGCAGCCTAGTTGGGATTAGAATGTGATGTCGGGACCCTAGTAAATGAAAAAAATATTTTTTATTATTTGACACTAACAGTGTTTGTTATTTATATACGTACCGTGCTAAAGTTCTTTTGATTCTCACGGACTCTCTGCATCTCTGGTGTGTCTGCTACAGGCACGTAGTATGGCATGGTCCTTTCTGCATCTTCCTTATACTTTTTCTGGTAGAAAATACAAAATATATTCCATTAATACAGAAGCAGTAATAAACAATATGGCATTACTTATTGTTGTATAATGCCCATCTTTATGGAAATGTGAATACTTCTTTGTCTGATATAAATTCTGCCCCCGTGTAAGATTTATTTTAAACATTAGGCTATTAAGGAGTAGGAAAATTAAGCTAAATCTAAATCTACTTAGAAGAAAATTAGTTTTGCAAAAGCAACTATTGTTTCATTTCATACAGTATTAAAATAAATTAATTTCAATATTGAAATGGAATTTCAGAGTAAGAGATGCCACATCACAGCTCTAGAGAAATTTGTTTTTCCGGTGTATCTCCTGAATGCTGTGATGGGTAGTTATTTAGGTGCTCCAAATTATTATCCACTTGAGGTCCCACATGAACAATGATTAAATTGATAATAGATACCTGGCTCGAAAGGTTCTTGACCTGCTGGGCGTGAATAATCTCCGGAGTATCAACAACACTGGTGTAGTTGGCTTTCTCCATTTCTGCCAATTGTTTGTATTTGATCTGTTGGGCAAAGCTCACTTTTAAGTGCCTGAATCATATATTGACAACAATTTTCATTTGATGTAATCAGAAAAAAATCTGTTAGTAAATTTTCCATTAAAGAAGACATCTGATGTGATTTATGAGCTATTCCCACAGACCTGGCTGGCAATGTCAGTGGCATTCTTTGCTCTCACAAAATCCGGTGTCTCCAAAGCCAGTTCTGTCAGACCTTTTCCTCTGATTTCTAAGTCCAAGGCTTTTTTGTACTCTTTCTGCAGATGAAGAGAGTAAATAGATACTTTGTCAATGTGAATGCAATACCCTTAGCAATTTCAGAGAGTTTCGTGGTCACACCACGAAACAGGAATACTCCTAATATAAACTGACAATTAAACACACAAATGATGTTATTTAAGTGTGCACTTTAGGTCTTAAATCTTGAATCTAAAAGATTTGTTTTCTATTAATTAGTATAATTCATATCTCTCTATGCCAACTCTGCTGAATTTACAGCTGAATATGTCTGTAATATGCTGGTTATAAAATATAGTCTCCTTGAATAATTCAATAACTGCACTACTAAGTACAAAATGCCATTGTCAGTGAGGATGCTTATCTTAAGAGCATTTTGTTAAGAAGCAAAATCATAAGTAACACTAAAAAGTCTCTTCAGCTTTCAGCCTGATGATGTTAAAGCCTTCAAAAAGAGTTCTTTGTTGCCCAGAACCCCTCCCAAAGCACAACGACGAAGGTCATACTGGTGTCATACAGCCATACGCATTTATCAGTTGGAGGGTGTTACATCCATTCAGGTATTTTATAAATAGCTTCTGACATACCTCGTTGAGGATTTGAGTTGCATTCTTGGCTCTTAACATGTCTGGAGTCTCCTCTAAAGCTGTTAGTCCTTTGCCTTTGACACCTTCCTCCAGATCCTTCCTGTACTCTTTCTGCAGAAGGAAGAAAAGGAAAACTGCAAAGCAAAGCCAGACTAAAGAGAGCTCTATGCTCTGCAACTTTGTCACAAAAAATTAAATAAAAGAAAAAGAAGAAGAAAAAAATTCCAAAAGCTCCAAAAGAAAAAAGAATTTTTTAAAACAACAAAAAATGTTGTACAGGGTTATATAAAAACTACTGCAACAAGATGTAGTAATTATTGTTCAAGATAAATAGCAAAGGCTCACACATATACACCCTGCTGTGGGACAGTTAGGCTGGTGAATGTCAGGAAGGGATACACTAAATATGAATACAGCTAATGAACAACGAAATAAATGTCCACAACAAATTAGGTCACAACAAAAAATAGATGTAAACATGCTTAATGTGAATGGTTAGGGAAAAGAAAGTGGTGAAGAAGGAATGCTGCTGAGAACACTTAGTGGAATTATTTAACTTGACAGAGGAAGTAAGCACAGAAGAACTGCTACCTCGCTTGCTATTTTGGTTGCATATTTGGCATGTAATAAGGATGGTGTAGTCTCCAAGCCAGTAAGGTTCCTGCCCTTAATGGACTCTTCAAAGTCCTTCTTATATTCTTTCTAATGAGGGTAAGAAGAAAAAAACAACAACAAAATAGCAAATACTTATTACATTATTTTTAATTCGGTGAAAAACTACTGGGAGGATGGAGCAGTGGTTTGAGATTGATGAGACACTGATGAGCTGCTACAGTCAATGCCATGGGCACCTAAAGCAAGAAATCCTGTTTCTATGAAACAGCTCATTACCTTCCATGAAAATATGACCTGACCCTGCTTTTTTTCCCCCCTCTTTTTCTACTTATCTGTATATGCAGAGAAAACATTCAATGGAATCACTCAAACATAATGATTAATGGCTTTATACAACTGTTTTTCAGCGTGTATAAGCCTTCATCTGTGACAGAACAGATTATGCTTCAAACAAACAGAAAAGAACTGCTCGAGGAAAAAGAATTGAGAGGTCAGTGAAGAACACTATGGCAGCAGAGACAAACAGGAAATAAATGGGTTTCTCAAGAATAGAGGCCTGAGGTGAAAAGAATAAGCAGGTTACTCTCTATGGACTATGGTAACCGATAGACATACTGTATTGGAGCTGCAAAAGTCTAAGTGAGATGTATTTCTTAATACACCACTTCTAAAGACTCGAAGACTTGCTTAAGCTTCATTGACTGATAGCTTCTTGATGAAAAATTACAGCTAATATACACTTCATCGTGTCACAGCAAAGCTTCATGAATTTTAAATGCAGTATTTCATAACCGATATAAAAAAATGTGATATAGCAATAATTTTTCAGTCTCTCAGCATCCACAAGATGCAACTACAATTGCCTGTCTAAATCACTGTGAAAGTTTAAGTATAAAAAATAAATTTTAAAGTTTTTTACTCTAACAGTATTGATTTTAACCATACCTCACTCTGCATGAGCTGAGATTCCTTTGCAGTAAGGTATGTTGGAGTTTCAAAGTCCAACATAGGTTTTCCTTTTTCTTTCTCATACTTTTCTCTGTATTTCACCTGAGAAGAAAAGAAAAAAAAGTTACCCTCCTAAATAATCAAAGAAACAATTCATTGACTGTTATGTACCTACTTTGGTCAACAGACCTGCGGTAAAAAATGAATGTCTAATGCTCTTTACTTCACTGAAATCCATATTATTCACCATAAGATGTAAAACCAAAGGTCAGGCTTGCAGCAAAATGCGTGTGGCTACTGATTTATTTCCTGCTGCAGAGAATAAGCAGTGTCAGCCTGGATTTCTAGAGTTTACTGATCATGTCTACTGAAAGAAGACATGTAGCTGTAAAAATCAAACTTGAAGGCTCTCAGGCTGCCCATGACATATCAATGGATTTCTGGAGTGTCAGCGGCAGGGCTTGAAAAGATGTAGTTTAGTGACTTGCTGATTAATTCTGGGCATGAGTGTCCAGAAAGTAAAATTTTCACAAGGATGAAGATATTCTTGTTTCACGTTATAGCATCCAGCCTTTAGGGCATCAATTTTCAGACTGCTGCATGAGGTAATGCTATGTCCTTGGCTGAGAGATCCACATCTCAAACTGGACCAAAAAATAGTGGCTTAAACTTTTATCTACAAACTGATTAACAACCATTTTTATAGTCTCTGCTCCGTAATCTTTCTGCTCTCCCATGCCATGCAGCAGAACTATAACTATGACCCTTCGTGTTCTAGCAGTAATTTCTCTCTGGCTTTACAGTCAATAAATACCAGGAATAGGAAGAATTGAAGACCAGAGTCTGGATTTCTCGGGAACGACCACAATTTGCTCTATACCAGTGGGAAAAAATGTCAGACACGTTTAACAGCAGCAGTAGGTATTGGTTTGGTAAAAGCAATTTTGGATGCAGAAAAAGAAGGGCAGAGCTCTCCTTTGTATCACTTGAAGCTAGAATGGATAAAGCAGTTGAAAATACATTGTCAGCAACAATGTTCTTCTTTCCATTTCCAGTTTCTGTGATTACCAGGTCCTTTTTTCTACAGACAAAACCACCCTGATAAATGTATTATACTGTGTAAAAAGATGACTTCAGTGATGGCGACTGGTACTCGGTGAGTGGGGTGAGTGAGAAACACACGACCAACTTACGTGGCTCTGTAGTTCTGATGCCTCCCTTAGATGAACCTGTTCAAGATTATCTGGCACCACATGGTAGTGACCCTTACTCTTCTCATATTGCTTCTTGTACTGGTACTGAAGGGAAGGTGTCAAAAATCATCTCAATAAAAAAAAAATCCCTCAGCAAATTTACTTCTTAGGTCCAATCAAAGCAACACTTCAATGGAACATCAAAGAGAAATTAGAAATACAAAAAGCAAAACAAAAACAAGAAGTTTAACTCGCATTATCAGATATGACTTTTAAAGACGTTGATAAATAGAAATTCTTTTTGACCATTTTGATTGCAACAAAGATTATTTCAAAAACAGGATTTAAAAAAAAAGAACAAGAAAAAAGGGAACACAATAGATACATGAAAAGGCTGCACCAGGCAATATTGATTTTTCTCTTTTCTCAGAAAAAATCATCAATTATTTTGTTAGGCATAATTCTGTACATCTACAACAGGGGGATGTTAAACATAAACACAAAATGAAAAAAACAGACAAAACCAAAAATTTTAAATATAGTAAGCAGAAAAAAAGTAAAAAAAAAAAAAAAAGAAGAAAATGGTATTTGTTAGTGTAATGCAATCAGTTAAAATGTAATAAAGAATCAATCCACCAAAAATTATTAGAGGATTTAAAATATTAGCAATTCTACAGCTTAGAAAGACTTCACTTCCCAGAGGACAAATGTGGCAACGTTGCTAGTTAACTCGGAAATAATCATTAGGAAGAAGAGGAAGAGATCACTACCAGGTGATGCCCCATGAACAATTACAGAGGGAGTAATTGTTACAGCCATAGTTAGCAGGGATCAATTCGGAACGGGCTGGAGAGTAAATGGAGGAATGGAATGGCAGTGGGAGGAGTTAGGGAGCTTACAGCACTGGCGAGCTGGCTCGTGCTCAGGACGTGGTTCATGATCAGAGACTCAGACATGTCTGTGACAGGCTTATGAAGTTTCTTTAAATCCGCCTTGTATTTCACCTGCAGGTAAAGAAGGACAAACTACATCAGAAAAAGGAGACCGCAAATAAAATCGGTGATGTTGAATGTACTAATAACATAAATGAGGTCTTTGTTAAAGAATGCTGAAACTTTTAAATTCCTTTGAAGAGAAGCTAAAGTACACATACCTCACTGGCCATGTTGTGAGCATCTTTCATGGTCTTGTAGATTTTAGCCTCCTTTAAATCATACTTTGGCTTTTTACCCATCTCCTTGGAAAAATTCTCCTTGTATTTCACCTAAATTAAAAAACAACCAGGTATTACAACTGTTCTTGGGTCCTCACCTGTTTGGTTGCAGAAGGCAAAGAGACCCTACTTCAACGCTGATGGTAAGCAGAAAAAGGAAAATGTGGTAACTTGAAGTCATCCACTAGAATAAAGGCAATTTTAAAGATGACCTGACATGGAAAGAAAATATACAGCTGTATTTACAAAATACCACTTACAAATTTTCAATGAGGAGTGGCATCTCCTCATTGTAAAAACAACAGAGGTGGTCAAGAGAAGTATGTTGACAAAATACAGCTAAATTCTGACTCTCAGAGATAAAGAATTGTTCACTTGATGGGAAGTGTGCATAGATAAAAGATACCCTGTTTCACAAAGAGACAAAAACCGACACAAGAATGAAGAGTATTTAAAAGAACTTTTTACATGCTTCTTGGAGAAATACGAGCTTTAGAAACTACCTCAAGACATAGGAGCACTGAAGATGGCATTATATGAAATACTTTTATGCATACTGTTACACACATACTGTGTTCTGTATAAATCAGAGATGAAGAAGGATGTTAATGATCACAAACAGAATGGTGACACAACTAATTACTAGGAGTTAGATTACACAAGAGGCTTAGTAACAGTTCCAAACCACATTGGCAAGGTAAACCATAGGGATGTAAACCATAATATTCCAGCAGACTCAGGCTGAAGGCACAGAAATGTTGATAGAAATAAGAGTTTTGCTAACGACTTAAATGAGGGCAAGTCCTTCATCCATCATGACTTGCCCCATCCCACTGCTGCAGCTGCAGCCAAAGGCTAATTCCTCACTATTTCTTGTAAACCTAGAAAAGTTCGAGTTGGAATATTTTGGTTTTATTCCTCTTTTTTTTTTTTTTTGCTATCAAAGATGCATAAAATTGTTTCAGAAGAGTTGCTAAAGAGTGCAAGAAAAGCTTAAAGTATTAAAGATTAAGTTGTGGCTTATCTAAATGGACCCCATAGTTAGTATCTTTGCTCATCATCATTAGAATAAATTCAGTAGAAAAATTCTGAGGATTTGTCATGTCTTCCCCATAGTAATATTCTGACAGGTCCAGAAACAGTAAGGCAACGTTCCTTTCTGTTTACCAAGCCACATTTCCTTGGAGACCCTTTTATAGGAAATAAGCCAGCAACTCCCTTCCCTGCTCTAAAGAAGAAGAACTGAACAACCCTCATCAGTCTTTCTGATAGAATCTGATTGTGTTCAGGACCAAGATAATACTTACAAAAATCATGCAGAAAATATAAGACTGTGGCTGGTGAGGTAAAAACATTAATGGTTGTTCAGAAAAAAGCCCAATATCCCAAGAAAAATTTATGTGAAAATTCAAATGAAAGAAATAAAATACTGAAGAACTGGTAACTAAGTTGAGGAACAGCTGACTGAGGCTAGAGGGGTTTTAATGACAATTACAGAATTGTAAACAGATAATTTTGTATTAGTAAAGGAAGACAGATGACTGAACGTAGAATTAAATCACATTCCGCAATCACATTTTAGACTGAATTCACTGTCGTATGCTCATCCATACAGCACCATATGGTTCATGCTGGATACCACGACTGCTCTTTTGCTTTGCAAAATATGGCAACATTCAGCTAAAACACACAGCAAAACAGGCAAATTCACCAATTATACAGCTGCTGTAAGAAAACAAAGAATATTAAGGGTTTTGATAAAGGAATCAGTATTCCTGATTAAATTAAAAAATTAAAATCAAGCAGAAGTATACTAGAATCTCATACGCTTTGCAAGCTACACAACATATGAAGATCAGACCATCACATGCCAAAGAGTTCACTTTTAAGCCCAGAAGAAATGTTACTGGAAGATCTATGCAAAATTAAAAGCAAGCACATCAGACAGGAAGATGAAATCCAACTAAAAAATAGGCAAGTGGATAAATAAACTGGACATAATGCTTTATAAAGAAGAAGTTTATGTGAAGAAATGTCCAAGAGAAAAAAAAGTTAAAGATTGTGCCAATTAATTTTTGCCCCCTTACTGCCCCTACAACTACAAAGAGTTAATTTTCTCTCAGGATCAAATTAATCTCATCAGAGCATGTTTATAAGACCAAAACAACTGGCTAATGTCGGAGAAAAAGCATGGAAAAGGAGGATGTCATCACTGAATGCAATTCTTCTTTTCCTTGTAGTTCAACTGTTGAGTTTAAGAATCCGTGGTTCTACTGAAAAGATTCTCATTTTTCCCGACAAGCACGATGGCTGACACCGAAACATGCGACAGTTACATGCAGCAATCAAGGCTAGGTGTGGAAAAAACATAATCCCCCTTTTTTTTCAATTGGAAATACATGTAAAAAAAATTGAAATGGCACAAATCAAAAGCGCTCTGCAGCCATCATTTTTTTATTTTCCAAAGGTTTTGAGATGGCAAGAAATATAAGAAACTATGTGCCCTCAAATCACTACAGGGTCCACTTCTTGAAGGCTGATTCAGCTACGCTTCCATTCTGCCATTTCAGCACAGTCTAAAGAGAAGAGTTTAACATTGACATTTAAAGGGAAGTTCTAATCAAAGTTTGAATAATTAAAATGAAATTCTAGTGTGAATGGAACTCATATGGTATGACTGTTCACTGAAAATTATCAGCACCATTGGGTTTGCATACACACATATTTCTATTTTTTGCACAGTTTTCCTGAAACTCATATGAGCTCAAGCTTGAGCTCATATGAGTTTTTAGGTTTTGGGGTGAAAAAGGTGAGTTTTCACAGTGCATAAGTGCATCAGAAACTTCCATTAAAAAAAATGGAAGCTCCAAAAAAATTACGAAGGGCATAGTACCATTTCATGTGGTGCTTCTGAAACAAATTCCCCACCCACAGAATTCCCATGCACTGTTTTTCCAGATGAAAAAAAGGAGGTGACATTCAATCGAGCAGCCTCACAAATCTCGCTCCATTCAAGACCTTTGACTCAAGACAAGTGCGACCGGTGTCTCATAAACCCTTTAAAAACTTGGAACTGCAAGATAATACGCAGGCAAGAGAGAGATGCACAAAAATTGCATTCCCAGATGTGTCATTTAAAATTATCTTACATGGCTACTTAGCATATTAGCTTTCTTAAAGGTTCTCATCCAGGGTGTATCATAAGATGCAGCTCCATGCCCCCTCATATGCCGTTTGAGGTATTCTGCCTATAATGCGTAGCGAGAAAGCAAGATCAGAAATTCAAACTATTTCAGGATTAAAGCACGAATTGGTGAGAAAGAATCAAGTTGAACTGAGGTCCTGGTGGAAAAAATTATTACAGAAAATAGCGAGCATATGGTTCAGACTGACCAGAGAACATGGCCACTGTATTAATGTAAGAAAGCTTCTATTAATATAGCATATTAACTTCAAAATAGAATATTCCTTTAAAGGCACAAAGCAGAAAGAAAGTGGCTAAAAGAAACTGAATGTCCATCTCATAAGTGATGGGTGATAAGAGTTAGGTAAAAGACTGTTTCTTTTAAAGTCAATACCCAGAAAAGATAATAAAAAAGAGAACACGGTGAACACTTCAGCCTCAGTATTTCAAATATCTTGTCATGGCGTCATTTTAAGGAGGTTCTATACATCCATTACTGACATTTAGTAAGTCAATAGAAAAGTTATTAAAAACCTTTAATACAAGAGAATTACGTTTGTATGCAAGTGCCTATTTTAATTTAATTTCTTCCAAATATACTGCACAAGTGAATAAGCAACATATTTGTGTCCAGTTGACCAGGTACTAGAGTTTCTAGGCTTTTTCAAAAAATTATTTCTAATTCCAACAGTCCTTAATTTTTAGGCAACCCTTTTCTGAAAGCCATCAGCTTGCTTGCAGAGGTAATGGTTGTCCTGACATTCAATCTTTAGGACATACAGATTTACCCAACTGAGCAACTGTGAACCAATAGCACCTTGCAAGAAGGCCAGTTTAATTCTCTGCATGCAAATTATTTTCAGTATTAACAGAATATATAAATTTGTAAGTGACAAAGATATTCAGGTACCTCTATACTTCTATGTTTCAACTTCCCATATTCGATAAAAATTAGAAACTAGACATTGTAGAATTATAAATTACATTTTTAGGAAGACGGAAACATAAAAAGATTTTAGAGATGACAGAAGAATTAAAAGACAGCGAGTATTAGAAAGGAACACAAATAAAATAGAGAGGAACTAAATGTCCCATCTTCCCACTTCCAGGAACCCTCTCCAGCCGGTACAGAGGGGTCACTTCTGTTCCCAGTGAAACCAGCATCTGGGCACAATTGTCTGCCAGCCCAGTTTGTGGGAAAATGGTTGACCGGTCTTGTATGCGTTGCATGGGTATAAATAACTATAAGAAAGTGGTGAATCACATCTGACTTCGCTGTAAGCACAATCAGACTTTCAATTCAATGTTTATTTAACAAAGAAATGCCTTGCATTGGGATTTAATTTTTACTTTAACACGTTCCCTTTAAAATGTTCCCTGTTAAATAAATAGCCCTTTTCCCCTAATCTAGAAATAATTTCAGTTATAATATTAGTATTACTCCGTAAGTTAGTATCGTATCTGATTTCTCTCCCTGCTCCAAAGTTTCACAAGCTTTTCATTATTACCTGGCTGGTCAGCTTGGACACCTCCTTTGCCAGCTCAATATCGGGACGTCCCAGCATGCTTACGCCAATCCCAGCTTCTCCACGTTTTTTATATTCAATCTAACAAAGAAAAAAGAAATATGTAGGTTAGTAGTGATGACATTCCCTTTTTACTATTTTACTGACACTACTTTTAATAGTAAAATTGCTGACAAAGAATTAGACAAAATATTTAAAAGCCACTTACATCACTAATTAACTTGGCAGCCTGAGTTGCTTTCTTAATATCTGGCCGATCCGCTATAGGTGTGTAGTGGAGCTTTGACTTGGCATCTTTCTTGTATTCAACCTAACCCGTAACGACAGGAAAGAAAATTACTGAGGTGTGTTCATGAGGAATATACCTAATAAGGTCACAGAAGTGCTGCTGGAAAAGTGCCTGAGATTTTTTAAAAATATAATTTCACAAGGAATGGATTTGGGAATCTGTTTTGCTGTCTACAAATGAAGAAATGCTCATGTGCAATTCCGTTTGTATTTGAAGGAATGAAGATAATTATTGTGTGATTTGCACTAGATTAATTTAAATCCTACCGTGTCGTTAAATAGAAATATGTTTTTCAAATAAGTCCTTTAATTTCAGTATAATGTTACATTTGTAAATATTTGCAGCTTTATCTTTCAGAAATATATCTGACTATGGGGACTGGGAGGAAATCCAGAAGTATCTAAATTTGTGTTTTTGTCAGCTGTGATTGAATTTGGTTACAGAAGCTACTTAATTCATGAAAACACAAACCAAACTTACCGTGCTCTGGTTTTTAGCAACTTCCATGGCATGTTTCACTTCAGGAGGTTCCAGCATGACAGAATAATTAGACTTGCCTTTCTCCTTCACAAACTTCTTTTTATAGTTTGTCTGTTAAGAGCCAAGAGGGTCACGTGTGATTTTTTAATTTCACATAGAGGTAAATGCTACCAAAACCTGGAAATAAGCTCACTGAAACAGTTAAGATAGATAAAATGCAGTCTGTTCAGTCTCACCATGTATGGTCCCCAGCTTGTTTGTCATCATTTGCACTTTATATACAAGAGCTTGCTATTTGGAGATAATTATTTGTTTTTAAACTGTGTTCTGTGAAAAGTAAAATCTGAATTAAGGGCACCAGCCTTTTTTCTGCTCACTTTTCTCCAGATTATTTCAACACATTCCCAACAAAATGCATTTAGCTCTTTGTTAAAGTCTCATTCTGGTAGGAATTAATCTTTTCTAACTCCTATAGTATTTTACAATGAGACCCTGTTGTATTAAAACATACAACAGCTCAATTAATTATAGGCAGCAGGTAATAATCTCCCCGTAAACCATTATCACACTGGTTACTTACCTCACTGACGTTCTTGGTCACCTCTTTCACATGAGCAGTGTCTCGTGTCTCCGGCAGCGTTGTGTAAGATCCATGTGGAAGCTGCTTCTTGCTGTGTTCTTTGTATTTATTCTGAAAGCAGAGAACAAAAATAGGTAAAAAACAGCAGTGCAAGGTCTGTGTCCCCCATTCCCCCCATTATTAAAAGCTTGTGCTTAAAAATAATAAGTAACTGTCCGATGTTTTACCTCAGATACAAGAGAGCTGACATTCTTTGCCAGGAGGATCTGAGGTGTGTCTGGAACAACATGGTACGTTCCTCGAGCTTTGTTGTGCTTCTCTTTGTATTTTACCTAGCACGAAGAAAACATATCAATTTAAGCAATGTGTATTTTGCCTTGAGGCAATTTAAAAAGAAATTACTATAGTTGTGCCTGCTTTTTAGTGCCAAAGTTTGCAGAAAATACTATATTTTTATGTAATCCAAGATAATTCATTCCAGTTTATATGGCCCTATAGCTCTCACTTGGGATTTTATTAATATATTGAATATTAATATAGCGTTAGTAATTATTAAAGATATTTTGTGTTAGGCACAAGTTATACCTGTAGCTTTTTTTTGTTCCTTTCTCCAGATAACATTTTGATTTCAATAACAGGAATGCAGAGCTATACCAAAGGTCCAGGGTGTTCAGGCACTGTTAACTCTGAATATTTATTTAATCCACAAACTAGGCCAG
>JAOXJM010000079.1:2068159-2079609 GCA_026413425.1 Tringa solitaria | reverse complement strand
GAATTTATTCAGATTTTGCCAATTTATTCATTAACTAAACAAGTCAAATCAAATAATGAAGTGAGACTGAGAACACTTTTCAAAGCTTCATTCTTAATCCAATTACATTTCCAATAAAGTAGTTTATGTCGTAAGTGAAGTTGTAGCAGAACAAAACCAGTGAGCATCCAAGTACTTACATCACTTGCCAAGATGGCATTATTTAAGGCCAATACTGTGTTTTTATCATCTGTGACAGAGAGTTTGCATCCCTTTAGGAATTCCCGGTCCAGTTTGTACTCATACTGCAGGAAGAAAAAATAAAAGATAAAAAAAGAGTCTCAAATCTTCTACGGTTTTTTTTTTTTATATATTCTGAAAATGAGAGATTTGGGGAAAGGGAGTATTTGGTTTGTTGAGATTTTCTTACATCACTCTGCTGCAGAGATGACTTGGCTGCTTGTACAAAGTCCGGTCTATCAGCGATCCAGTGCCAATGAGCCTTGGCTGCTTCATATTTCTTCTTATAATCCAGCTGTTTATAGTGAAACAACAAGAAAAAATGAAGTCAATTGGATGTTGTGTACTTTATACGACATTCATGCAGATGCAAATTCTCTTTCAATCTGTACCAATTAAAGAGACAAGAGGTAAGAAAGTGCAACTACATCAGACGAGGGCTTTCCTCAACCATGTACAACCCACTAGGAATCCATTCACTCTAGTTTTTCCACTGCTGGGTGGAGAAAGGAATAGAAGTGACTGAAAATATGTAGTGCTTTTGAAGGTCAATGCTTTCAGCTCCTCATCAACTGAAGGGAATGTTGGGCCACAATAATAGCAGAAGAGCTTCCCATGAAGTGCTTACTTTGTCTACAAGAACATTAACACGGGGAATCTCTGGAAGAGATACGTCTCCATCAGGAAAATAGAGGGGGACAAGAAGGACAGTATATGTGTGACATATAAGGAACCTCAAGTTACCTCCAGGACAAGTTGTGAGAGTGAGCACTTTAGTATGAAATAAATTAACATATATTTTGCTCAAGCAGCAGAAGAATTACAAGCTCAAAAATTTCAATGGAACTCATAATGATTTCTCATGGTCTCCGTTGCCAGTCCCAAAGACTACCCATAATAAAATTAAAGTCCTGAACTCACATTGCTGTTTAGCTTGTAAGCGTGTCTTGGAGTCTTAATGTGAACTGAATCCGCTACGACATTGCAGTTAGATTTATTCCTCTCGTACACTTCTTTGTATTTCAGCTAAAGGAAGACAAACATAAAATATGTTTACAAAGATAATACCATCACCAGCAAGAAAAGCATCAAAATACAAACTACATAATATTAAAAATTGTTCCTGTCAAGATGAAATCTTAACAGAGGAAAAAGAAATTATATCAATAGAACTTGGTGTCAACCACCTGCCTGAAAGAAGGCTTCTCCTCAGCAGCAGTTGTCTTTAAACAGAAAATGTAGCAGGTATAACTCACCATGAAGCACAGACTTTAACAAAAGGATTTAACAAAATCTACACATGAACTGTAATTCTGCCTGTTTCTAGTATTTTGCACTTAATAGAAGTGCTTTAAAGAAACTTATGATGAGGACATTCGATGCTTTCTGAAAATTCCTTTACCGAATCTCAAATTCAACACTTGGTTTGGAACCCTAAAAATGTGCTTCAATTCACAGATCGCTTCTGAACATCTTTGTCTCTTAATGATCCACATTAATATGGATAATATTGTCAATTTTCCTCCTAGATGAACTTATTATATAGATAATCCATGTAGCACCTGAATTACTTCCATGCTACTTATTCTCACAGTACTATATTGAGTTACAGAAGTGGAAGAAAACCCAGAAATAAACTCCCCAAATCCATGCTTTAATTAGACACCAGCTCCAGCTCACAGCTTTTATTACTGGTGAGGGCTGCTCTACCCCAGCAAAAACGTTCCAAGAGCTAGAGAAGAACATTACACAAAAAACCCATCCTGAATATTTTCATACCCTATTGTGTTTTTGGAAAAAGCATTAAGTACATATGGAGTTTTACATACAAACAAAACCAATACACTCTAATAAGAAGCTATTTTTCAATGATGGTGTTATATGTGAGTTAGAAGTATTGCATATCGATGGAAAAAGGTAATTCTGTGTCTTTTTGATACCACAGACAAGGATAATTTACTTACATCGCTTATTCTGTCCTTGACCTTGCGCACATGCAATAGCATAGGGGTATCATGGATTGTAGTATAGCCTTTAGGCTTCGCTTTGTTATACTCCAACTTGTAGATAATCTGAAGATAAAAATTATAGATTACATTATTTCTAGTCAATTGAAAAAATCAAGATGAGAAACAAAGTATAATGCTCTATTGAAAATGTCACATTCTTAATTATCACGCTTCAGAGAAGGAGGTCTGCTCGAAAGGGACCACACTTACATCACTGATCTGTTTGTTGACTTTTGTAGTCCTTAAGTGTTCTGGAGTATCCACAACCATAGTATATTTGTCTTTCTTCTTTTCATAGTCCTTTTTGTATTCAACCTGGTGGTTGGGAAAGGGTGTGTGTTAACCACACAAACCAAGACAAAACACCTTCAGGAGACGTGGTTATATTCACACAGTAAATTGCAAAAATCCTACCACCAAAGCCAGCAAAAGCTGAACATGCACAAGGAGCTAAACTTTTCACAGCCCGTATTTGCCTAAGAGGCAACTGTGTGAATAATTTTACATTTATTTCACTGACTGTAAAAGCTTTGCTTCTATCCTAAATCTCCTGCTGAGCTAAAAAAGCAATCTTGGCAGACCAGTGACTTTTAACAGTTGTAACTGGACAATAGCTCATTTTTAAATATTCATCAAATCAAGAGAAACTTAAAACACCTTACACAGTAGAAGATTAAAAACATCCACTGAACATATCATAATGCCAGGCAATTGTAAAGGCTTTGAGAGCAGAATCTGTATGTTGATATTTTCTTTCTTAAATATCATTCTGCCTTACTCAGGACACTGAACCTCTTTGCACAGAATTCAGTGAGAACAGACTGTTCACCAAGAGTGATAATTCGCTGGCAGCAGCCTGAAGGCAGGTGGGAGAAGTTAGAAAACAACTCTCATGCTCTATGTTGCATCAGAACATAAAGCCATGCTTTTGAAACAGGACTACGACAGAAAATACAAAAAAATACACACAAACAACAAATCATAACATGAATTCAACTCAGATTGAACATGCAGATCACACAGAGTGCTGGTTTTTTCTTCTTCAAACTTACCTACAAGGAGTTTTTAATGAGATAATAGAAATCCATTCATAAATTGAACAAAAGTATCTAGTAAGGATCTTCAGTACCTTATTACTGAAGTATTTTATTAACTGTGCTAATAGTTATAAAGAAGAACAGCTCCCTCCCTCTCATGGAATTGTTTTCTACTGTTGCATTTCCAGTTCATAATTGAAATGTTATACACTGGTTTCACCTGGCACAGTCAGGAATCATTTTTATCATTGAAAAGAGTAAGGTTACTGCAGGCAGCTGTGATTTCAGAGCAGAAATAAATATGTATAAGTTATTTAATATGTCACATTTTCAGCCAACTGGTACAACCAAAATAAATACGCTGGAATCCAGACTAAATGAAGGTAGAATATAGCAAATTAATTCTTCAAATAATATCAGGGCCATTACAGGCTTTCTTTTACATCATCAGAAATATAAATGTGTTATAAATGTACTTTTTGTTTTGTATGAACAAATAGATGAATCATACTCACTTTCTGCCTTCTGATTCTTATTAAAACTGGCAAGAGGAAAGACTTTTTTTAAATATATATAATAAATTGTATTATGTGACTACACAGGGACTGCTTTGCTAGTCTTGCTTAAAAGCAGAAGGTAGAGAAAAAATTGATGATAACATAATTTACTACAGACCTGTGCACTTATACCTTTTCTAAGAGCACTCAGAAATGAGACTTAGCTCTGTTGTGTCCAGGCACAATCTGACACCATTCTCAGGCAGAGTGGTAGATAAATCTTGGAATCTACTTGCCAAATTATGTAATCATGTTGATACTGAATTAAGGGAGTTGTGTTATGAGAGATGGTCAATCCAAGAAATGGTGGCAGAACAAGAATTTGGTTAGGAAAATATCAGGAACAGTATCTTAAATGTATGGAAAATTGCTCTTCATGTAAGTATGTGAAATATTATATAGAAGTATAGAAATATTATATAGAAGATTTATAATAAAAGGAGAAAATGGAGGCAAAATCAGCCTAAGCTCAGTGAAGTCCAAGTTGCAATAAATATTGTAAAAAATTGTTTATCACAGCCAGCATTAAGCACATTGACAAAACTCTGGAGTCTGATATCCGTAGAAATTTAGAGACTTCCCAAGCATTAAATATTAGAAGTCCAAGCAGCTAATTGTAGATTTGTATATATAATGTCTCCTACAGCAGCAGTTCTTCGCATTACCTGGCTCCCCATGTATGTGTTGTAGAGTGCTGTCAGCATATCTGGCCTCAGCATTTCATTACATCCTTGTTCCAGGAGCATCTTGGCAAGTGATTTATATTGTCTCTGTTCATGCAACCGGCAACGAAGCACAGAAGAGACTCGTGAACACCATAAACAACACAGCTCTAGATCCCAGACACTTGGAGAGTGGAGAGATTTAGGCAAGGTACCATATGTTTTCATTCAGATGTGCATACAACTTAACATCTATATAATGAAGAATGTCAAGATTGTGTATTAAAAAATGTGCATATAACCCCATTAAGGAAATGGCAGAAATATTTTTTGAGAGATAAGAGTAAACGATAGACTAAGGTGAGGCACTCAAAAGCCAGATATGTCACTGTTGCTTGCATAATGAGTAAGAAGATAATGTTTGTAAAGGTCATTAAAAGAGAGGTCATAAAAGAAATGCATGACACAACATGCATTTTTTTAAAACCTCTCCAATGACTTCAAGGGGCATTAGATTTCCGATGTCAATTGATGCACAATATATGAAAGTACATACAGTAGAGATGAGCTCACTCAAAAAGTAACGATCCTTTTTGGGCGGCAAAACAGAGACTGTCTGATGAACTGAACTAAAACATCACAATGTCACAGGTGACAGTTGTGATACTGCCAGTTGGAGACATGTCACACAGACGGAGGAGCTGGCAGTGAACCAGGCACTTTCTGGCAGCACCTACGGTACCTGACTGCTCAGGGTGGTCCCCCACTTGGCCAGGAGGTTCCTGGGATCATCCACAATAACGCTGTACCTATCTTTGAGCTTCTCATAGGCAGCTTTATATAACTTCTGCTCAGAATGTCATAATAGGGTATAACAAATCAAAAGAGAGTGAGGACACAGAGAGATCATAGTTCTAGCCGTTTTACATGGAAATCTCTTTACATGGAATTAAAGGCTGGGATTGAAGTTCAGACCCAAAAGAGAAAAATATATTAAAAAAAAAAACACAGAGAGAAAATATTTCCAAATAGCATATACATTTCTAAATTTCCTCTGGAAGGCCTAATCTACAACTTAAGGAATCCATATTCTATCCCTGCCACTCTTCAATAGCCATTTTATGACTGCCTTTCTTCATGATAAATAACTGCAGAAGCAACTCTGTATGGAAGTAGCTTTTTGACTTGAGTACAAAGAGAACACAATGAGATGCAAGGGTAAAATACAAGGTTATATCATCATCAGAGTTTTTGTAAGCCAAAACTATAATCCCTTATCATAAAAACCACCACTTACATAACAGAAAACATTTCATTTCAATGTCTGTAGCCCCCATTGCTAAAATTTTACTTATTTGTGTTTCTCATATTAAATTTTTCCTTATATGTTCTACTGAACAATAAGAAGACTGAACACTAACAATCTTCCCTAACAAATTCTGGTTGACTGCTTCTCAAATTGAGTATGAAATGATAGCAATGATACTGGAACGGTACCTGTTGTGAAACAGTTTTTCTCACCAAAGCAGATAATACCATAATACATTTACTGACAGGTAAACAATGTAACATAATGTCTGGTGAAAAAGAATAAAATACTAAGATGTGAGAGTCTAAGTATACACTGCTATAATGAAAAGCACCAGAGTCTGGTGTGGTTCGCCAACTCTAAGAATTCAGGTAGAACATAGTGCTTTTCAATGGGCTTTGTCTTCTGACAAACTCCAGTCACCAAACTCTACTGGTGATTTTAATCTGAAACCCAGGGGCAATCACTAACCCCCTTTGCTACTATGCACTGCAGGAGAAAAGTAAGAAAAAGTTTAGTAGAGCAGCAGAATTCAAGGCAAAATACCTGAAATGAAACAGAGCAATGGTAACTTTGCACATAACACTATCTTTCTAACCCTGATGAAGACTTTCTTAGTGTTTTAAGAAAGCAATTGTTACTCTTTCTATATCTTTTTCTCATGACAATCTACAATCGGTGTTTCTAAGCAAGGAGCATTAAGTCATCATTTATTTACCAGGCAGCAAAGACATTTCTTTGCGATGACAAAGTAATGGAACAGGGGTCAGGATTTCCCTTTTTAGGGACTGTAAACCTGCCCTGTCCTAATACTAAGACAGACAATAAGAACAACCTCATCCTTCATGATTTTAGTCTGGCCTTAAGACCCCTTTAAGCCAGAATATATTTTGATTTCAGAAGGAAGATCAGCCTTTGACTCGGTATTAACATACACACACTTGCTACTTCGGTACGAGACTCCACAGAAATCTTTAACACTTACCGCATTTATCAGCTGAGTTGCATATTTAAAATGCTGGTTAATTGGCGAGTCAGCCACGTACTTAAAATTAGACTTGGTCTTCTCAAATGTCTCCTTGTACTTACACTAAGAAAAAACCCACCACAAAACATTCCAATGTTAATCCAAAGAAGGGCAGGGCAATGAAAACATATTATTTTTAGAAACAATCTGCAGCAAAACGATGGTAGGATTACTGTATATGTGAGTCTAACATATCTACAAAGAAAAAATACCTGTAAATGAAGTAGTTTACAGGACGGATTCATCCCATTGAGAAAGCAATGGAAATTTCAAATCTTCATAATTTTAAAGCTAGACTTAGAATCCCTAGAAAAATTACTATGGAGTTGATACTTTTGCAAGGAACAGAGGCGATATGCAAAAGATCATTTTGCCTCTGTTTTTTTTTTATAGTAAGAACTGAAATTTTAGATGCTATATATTAAGTTCTGGCATGAATCATTCATATCAATGTCTAGGTCAGAATTGGATTCTCCTGCAAAAATTTATCTACAATATAAACAAGTGTCCAAAAGACATTTATTAACAATTCAGACTGTTTTACTTACCCCGCTGTAGAGCACCTTATTCTTTTCTGCCAGAGCAAAACTTGGAGTATCCCACGCATAACAGCCAGTGCCCCTGAGCCAGGCTAAGTCCTCCTTGTATTTCACCTGCAGAAAAGAAGTAAAAGGATTCTGTTTTAAGCAGCACCAGGTGGTAAGTTACAGTTATTCATGCTTTTCTGATGGACTCCAATTATTCACATACCTAATATCTATCATTAGTTGTTGGAGTTCCTGATCTCTTGTACGATTAAGGGGTTATTGTATTTCTACAGGTATGTACAAATAAAGGTTGTTATAGGGCTAAAAAAAAAATCCAAGCAAATGCAACTGAAATGCATTAAGACTGACCTCTTAATTTCAAAAGGACATGGGCTGCAATTTTACCCATCTGATTTGCTCTGTCATTTCACAGATCTGCCAGGCTTATTTCAAGAAATAAAGCCTGGTTTTCATTTTGGAAACCTACTTACAACTTTCAGCCTTTCACATCCAGGAACTATTTGAACTCACATCACTAATAGCATCCGTGACTGCGCGATGATGGAAATGCTCTGGACGGTCTGGGATCGATCTCCAGATTCCCAACTGACTCATATAATTTTCCTTGTATTTCACCTACAAAGAAAATTGAAGAATGAAGTAAAACAATTTGAGAGAACACTCCAGACAGTTCAAGTTTCAAGACGTTCCCTTTTCTGAAACATCAAAACTAAAAGAGTAGAAATGAGATTAACTTGCATTCACCTTTGTAACATCAAAGGCAATCAAGTGTATAATATTCCAAAGAATATTAGTAGCACTGATCATATTTTTCTAATTATTTGACACACTTAAATGGAACGATAACATAAATGGCTTATTCTAAGGTATCAAATTACAAAGACTAATTAGGAATGAAAATGTTGTATACATACACTGCTAATATCATCGGTGACTTTTCGATGATAGACAATATCCAAAGCATCTTTCACCGTGTGGTATTTGCCCTTGGCATTCTCAAAGGTTTCTTTGTAGCGCAACTGGTAAGAAAAAGAACATATAAAAGAATATATTATATTTATCTGTCAGGAATCATTTTAGTTAAATTTCCTATCTCTTAGGAATGACATCCAGGGATATGTTGCTGTCCAACATCCTAATGTAAGCCCTGAGGAATTTTAAGAAGCTGCAATTGCCTATAATCAATTGCAATTTGACTGACACTAATGCTGAAAATTAGAGAGAAAAGGAGCTGGTACATCTAAAGCAACATTGCAACACTGAGGAAAAAATACCCATGTATCACAGGACTACTCTCTAAAACAGCAAAAGTGCTGCTTTTGGCATTAAAAAAGCTTACTTATTCCTTCTTCCATGTCCTCATCTAGAAGGAAGCAGGGAGATCATTCCAGTCTTTGCAGAAAGACTTTCTCAGAGGAGAAATTCAGACGTACAAAAGAACTGGGATGCTCCTTTGCAATATTTAAAAATCATTCTTGAGAGAGCAGTAAGACTAATCACTGGAACAAAACACCAGCCCAGCATGTATCCTGAAAGGATACAAGGAGAATTTGAAATACAGAACAAAGATCTCACAAATGAGTAGAGTCCTCTTAGCCAGTGCCTTAAATCACAAATCACCATTCCTTGATTGAAGGAAAAACTTGATTTCACCTTAATAACCTTATGTGCAGCAGCTCAGATAATTTTTCTCTCTAATCTACTTCTAAATTAAGAAACGAGCTCATTCTCAGCAACATGTAAGTTTACTTCTAACACAAAACTGAGATGAAAATATCTAAGAGGTATCCTATCCTGGCTCCAGCATCAATCATTTCACTCCAGTCTGCGCTGTTTGGAGTTTTCATGTTTAAGCAAATGACTTCAAATCTATTTTTCCTTTGTTGTAAGACCATACTTCAGTACAATGGAAAATGGAAATTAGTTATAATAAATGAAAAAAAGCACTACAGTGACATCAAGCAAAAACTCAACAATCTCTGTAATATCAAATGGAAATGTACATGCAAAGGGGGTTATGTAGTTTATGACCCAGGCTGAGATACTCTCTGCCTTTGCATGATTGTTCTCCATTGATCCTTTTTTCTGTTCTTTTCACAAAAAAACCCCAAGAAAAAGCAGCAGTGAAAGTGTTCATGGGCTACGTACATCACTGGCATTCAGGTAGGCTCTCTTGGCTCTGATCAAGACTGGTGTGTCTGGGATGGGTGTGTATTTGTCCTTCATCTTCTCATACTGGGTTTTATACTTTTTCTACGAGAGACAGCAAAAGGGAAGAGTTATATCATTATTCTTAGAAGGATTTGCTAATCCAGTATTACGTTAGCACCCAGGAGTGCTAATACCAAGTCTGTCTGCAAACAGACACTTAGAAACAAGTAACTTATAAAATACTAAAACAAATTTTAAAAGTGTGCTATTTTATCACAACTTGTAAAGGAAATGTGGAACTTAAGCATAACGGACAGAAAACTAAATGACGGGTAAACAGATTTCAGCCTTGAAACTATCACTAAAATTAGAAAAAATACATGTAAACAGTTCAGTATAGTGGTACTAAACAAAAAATTGAAATATCTTACCTCACTGACCATCTCCTTTACTTGCCGAGCATGTGTAAAGGCTGGAGTCTGTCCATCAGCATGATGATGGGGTCTCTCTTTTGTGGCAAGTTCCACATACAAGTACTGCAGCAAGAAGAATCAAAAAAATACCCATTTCAAGTAAGTCCTACTTTATCTCTCTGAAAAATGTCTGTAAATTCACACCGTATACACAGCCACACAATTTACCCCAGAACAAATAGTTCATCTTTCTCTAGCCGTGCTCTTGATGCTCTGCAACTGCCAGTAATACACTCACAAACCAAGAAGCCCAAAACACATGACACTAATGACCTCTCTGCCCAACTTTCAGACCTGGCCTTAGACAGAAGGTCTGTTCTTCTCTGCTGAGTATCGTAATTTTGTTCCACAAATTTAAAAATTCCACCAAATTTGTAGCTAATAACTCAAACATGAATAGAGAAATTATGATGAATAAAAGGAGATGGATAAAAACATGTATTCCTCTGAGGAAGTCGGAGTTTCAGAGAATTTGAGCAGGACTGTCCTGGGGTTCAATGCTCTATTTCAGATGGACAAAGCTCAAATGTCCCTTACAGAGACACAGTCAACAGGAAAATTCAAAGCCACTTAAAAACAAGCAAGAGTCATTTTAAACGTCCTCTCTAGGAATACTACATTTCTTTGAAATGGCCCGGGAAGATTTTGCTGCACTTTAAGAGTATATTAAGAGGGATGCCCTGATTTATTTTTTTTTTAATCAGTACAAACTTTTCACCTGGCTCTGTATTTTTTGTCCTTCCTTGGCTCTTAAGAAGTCAGGTGTGTCAAGGACAGAAGTGTATTTTGTCTTCAGCTCTTTGCCTGCAGCTCTGTAAACCAGCTGGAAAAAAACAGGTCCATGAATTACTTCTTCTGTAACATATGTTCATTTAGCAGTTGAACAGCTTTGCAATTATAACATCTCATGCATTTCAGAAAAAACAGTGAGATGGTCTGAGCTTAATTATAGCTAACAAAGATGTGCAAAAATAATATGGAACTTACTTCACTCAAGTGGGTTTTTAGTTCCTGAACCGCTCTGTACCCAGGAGTATCCAACACCACATTGTATTTAGCCCACATCTTCTTTGCAGTATCAGTGTATATATAATTAGACTGTAAAAAGAAAGGCAGTTTTACTCAAGAAGGTTTCATTATTCTTGACAGTAAAGTAAATTTTACAGTGTAAGCTAACAGTGCTTTGAAACAACTAAGTAGCTGCATGGCAAGGAATTCTGTTATTGGTCTTTACTCATTTTCATGTATGTAGCTTCCTAGAAGTGCAGGTAAATAAATCAGTCGTTGTTTTACACAGTTCTCAGAAAAAAATCTTACCCAAAGCTTACGCAGCTGACGAGCACGGACCATGTCAGGAGTATCATACAGGAAGCAGCCCAAGCCCTTCAACCACCTCAGATCCTCTTTGTATTTATTCTAGGAGGCAATCAGAAAAAGAAAACTCGAAATTTAACTTTT
>JAOXJM010000079.1:2047967-2068059 GCA_026413425.1 Tringa solitaria | reverse complement strand
TTTGGGATAATTTCATTAATCAGTCCCTAAACACAGCAACAAGGTATTTATCGATTACAGAATAGAATGCAAGTGATAGAAGCCAAATTCCACTTTTAGGATAAAAGTATTAGGCCTGTTGAATTCAAATACCAAGTATCTTAACAGGAGTTGCTTACATCACTCGTGATGTCCCCAACATAGCGGCAGTGCAACACCTGAGGAGTGAATGGCAAGGAAATCAAGTGTCCCTGCATCTTAAAGAAATCCGACTTGTAGATGAGCTGAAAGACAAAGAAAAAACAGCATTTCACATCTTTGGTCACATTGAATATTCAAAATCTCTTCTGTTTTTCATGTTAGGAAGACACATACATCACTGACAGCTTCCTGCGTTGCTCTGACTTGTCGGATCTCTGGTGTGTCTGGGGTGGTATGAATCTTGTCCTTGTACTTGTGGTACGTCGCCCGATACAACCTCTGTATCAAAGGAGACAGCGTTCTACATGTTAAAAAGTTAAAACAGCAAGCATTTTGGCAGAGTAGAAGCACTTCTTTATTAAAGGCAGGTTTTTTTGCTAGGTATTACTTAACTACCAGAGAAAAGGGAGCAAACATATTATTTTCTAATCAGGCAAAGATTTTCCACAATTTTTTTTGATAGAAACACCTCTAATACATGGCGAATATAAGAGTCTAACTCTACAAATACGTAAATCTCTTTAATTTTCATCCTAATTAAGCCAATGATCAAAGAAGTAAGTACATATATATAAAGCCTAAAACCATCGAGACCCAGTGCCATATAGATACAATAACTTCTATGCAACTTTAATCAAGTAGAAGCAGATTGGTTAATAAAATTAGGGTGCAATGGATATTATATTATGGTAACAGTTTTACAGGATTACTAAAAGTTAGTTACCAAGAACCTTAAAACAACATACACAGCTCAACTCCAAGCCTGGATCAATGATCCCTTGCCATTCTTGACGGGTATTTGTCTAAACTGCTCTTAAAAGACTCAAAGAACAGGGATCCTACAACCTTCACAGTCAATGTACTCTCATCATTCGTATTCTGGGCGCTACAATACAATCAAAAGCAAATACATATATTTACTATACCTCGTTAATGACTTTATTAACTTTCTTCACATTTTCGAACCCAACATCTTTAGGTCCCAGAGTATAACCTTTAGCTTTCATGTGTTCATAAGCTTCTTTATATTTCAGCTACAAAGTGGAAAAAGAAACAAAACCGTACAGAAACTAAATCAGATTGTGATTCTACTTAACACAGCAGTTCTGACAGTAATTTATGCACTATAAAAAGACAGATTTTTAAAGGTAAACAAGTGAGATGTAGTTATATCAGAGTTAAATACATCACACGTCATCATTATTTTCACCTTTTTCACGTGGCCCAAGTTTAATAACATTTTAGATTTCTCTTGCATCTAATAAGGTACTCGTATTTGCCTGAGAAAATTTATTTTTATAGTAATTGCTTCAGATAATTACAGGGTTTAGTAACATTTAAATTCTGTTAAAGCAAACATTATCAATGTTTGGGCTTGAGTGTACTAATAAGTTTTAATTGCCCTACTAGCCACGTCTGGCATGTCAGGCCTTGCCTGAGCTTTGTTGAAAGCCCATCTTTCTTCAGCCCTCTCTCTGTCCTCGTTTCTTGGATGGACATTGGTCCTATATCGTTGGACTAGCCCTGTCTCCTGGATTTATCTTGGACCTATGTTGTAGGCAGCTCATCTCCAGTCTCTGCTCTGTTTCCCACAGCTCCTGGCTGGACCTCCTAGATAGACCTTGGCTCTGGTTTCTCACCGTGTCTGGGATGTTGGTACAACCTGTTACCAGCACCAAGCTCTGTCCACCCCATTCAGGCATGGTGAGACTTCACCCTGGATGATGGACCACTGCCTGTGTCGTAGCCACCCCCAGTTCCCGGCTTGGGCATCCATGTGGAACTACCCCGCTCTTGCTGCTCTCTGACAAACAGTCTCATATCTGAGAAACAACGGTCTCAAACAGTTGTGTGCTCGTACAGGATGGGCATCAAACCTTCCCTTGCAACTCACATTGTAGAAGGATGTAGCACGTTACAACTGATAGAAGGGAGATTCTATCAAGGTTCAAGGCCAGGTTGGACAGGGCTTGGAGCAACCTGGTCTGGTGGGAGGTGTCCCTGCCCAGGGGGTGGGGGACTGGATGGTCTTTAAGGTCCCTTCCAACCCAAACCATTCTATGATTCATTACTTACATCACTGCCAATGTACTGGACTTGTTTGGCATGCTGAAAGCTGGGAGTATCTGTGGGAAGGCTGTAGCCAGTGGGTAAAGCATTCACACCAGCCCAGCGATACAAATTCTGCAAGAGAAGAGAGAAAGAGTTTGTGACCATTGTTTGTAATATTTGAGAATATTCATTAGCTGCATAGGAAATCTCTTAATCACAACTGGCAAAAGATTTTCCCCACATCTGCATTATAATGCATTCTCATAGCTTAAAATTTTCCCACTTTCACTTTAGAGCAGTGAAATCTATCTCCTGTGTCTGAAAAGCTAAAGACAGACATTAACTTTTAAAGAAATTGCTTATTTGCATATCAGAAACTCTGTGGGACACAGTTTTACACTTACTTCACTCTGTATCTTGTTCGCATGATATGCCCGCTCCAAATCTACTGTTTTATCAGTAGGAATCATTTTGCCTTTAACATTTTGTTTATATTCACCACGATAGACAGCCTGAGAAAAAGAAAAAGTAATTAGAGGAGAGTCATAATGGTGATGTTCTCTCACAGTATGTATTGATTGCATACATAAGGGAATTTTTTGTAAAAATCTGGATGAAAATTTTTTTGGAATCAGGTAATTAATGACTTTAGTGATTGTGTTCTCATATCTTAATAAAGGCATAGGCAATGACTTATAGATAACCAGCAATGACTAAAAGATTAAGAGGAAATTATTAAAAAAATACTAAAAGTCACATTTCTAGAACTTTTGAGGTGATGACATATGCAATACTGGAGGTGACAGGTGACACAAACACTTACTTCACTTAAATTCAAGGCACTGAGGACGTTCTGGACATAGACAGGAGTGTCTATGACCACAGTATAGTCATTCTTCATTTTTTCTGCCTTAGATTTGTACTTAATCTGCAGAGAGAAATTCAAGAGCTCTAATTAGTAAGGCTACTCGTTGTTAACTGATTTTATTACATTATTTACTATATTGACTATTTATTTTATTACTGAACTATTCTGTTAGTGAACCAGCATTTAAACAGGCAGTGTATTGAAATTATATCCACTTCCAGAGCAGCAAAGTTTAAATACACGTATATGGTTATTTAATGAATACTTCATAAGAGAAGAAGATATAGATATAGATATATCATTTTCCAGATTATATTTGGAGTAAAGCTACTCCATCTTTTTAATACAACAGAGTAGAAAAACTAAGAAGGAAAAGCAGTATCCACTCACATCACTGCGAAGATTGTAGGCATGCTTGGCGTGGAGGATTTCTGGAGTGTCCCAAACAAAGCAGCCAATGCCTTTCAGCCAGTTCAGGTCATCCTTGTAAACCACCTGAGGCATCAGAGAAAAGAAGAAATCTGTCAGACTTCCACTTGGACCTAACCCCTTACTGCTAAATCAGATCTGAAACACAACTGTCAAATGGTGGCAAGTAAGGTTTCCAGTATTTTGACCTTTTTTTTGGTTTGAGAAAATCAAAACAATTTCTTTTGGGAATTGAAATATCTTTTCTTCATTGCAGGAACCTTTTTAAAAAGTGACCCATGAACACGTGATCTGTGAACTTACATCACTGAGTTGATCAGTTACTTTTCGAACGTGGGTGTTGATCTGAATATCTGGCAGACAGATCCAGTCATGGAGATGGGTGCGGTAATCGATTTCACTGACTTTCTTCTGCGCATCCTTAGCGGAAACTATATCGACCATGTCTGGAATAATGTGGACTTTGGCTTTATTCTTTTCATAGACTTCCTTGTACAGACGCTGTAGAGAGAAAGCAGTACAATAACAACACAAATAGTCTGAAGCATTAACTGCTGATAAATTTGAAGCAAAATTGTTGATATTTTCAAGAAATGTTAGTGAGGGATCAATTACTTTGGCTATGACTAAAATTTACATCTTGCCTGCTCTAAAAATAATTTGCAGAATCTTATCAAGGGCAATCAAATATGATTTGTCAAATTTTCACTGTACTCACATGGTGCAAGGAGGTAGACTTTGCAGTGCTCCAGTTTATACATAAACATATTAGACTACAGATATAGGCAAACAGACAACTTAACAGTTGAGCCACAAGCTTGAAAAGACATTCATAGATGTATTAGAGAATTTAGCAAACCCTGAACACTGCCAAATGCATGTAGAATATGATATCTGAACGAAGGCTTGTGGATTCTTTGAATAGCCTCTTCTGAGATGTTTTATCAGGAAAACACACATCAGAAAACAACACTTACATCAATATTAAGCTTTCCGACTCTGAGGCACCTTGCTGTGTTGGGATCGTCCTCAACACCTCTGGGCAGCGTGTAGAGTGCTTTAAACTTGTCATACTCTTCTCGGTATTTTACCTGAGCAGACCAAAGAAAGGCAACAAGTAAGTGACTCCAAGGAGTCAATTGTATGTTTGGAACAAAATTCATCAGAAAGCAAAATATTTAGTTGAGCCCAACAATCACAGAAAGTCTTTGAAGCAGGGTGTTTGTTTTCTATTTAATTCTAAATAGCAAAGAAAGCACATCGTAACTATCACGTTGTAAAAATAATGACAGCTGATTAGAAGACTTTAAAAATAAATAGATGTAGAATAAAGTATTTAGCTATTGTCCCAGTTCTATCACTTAAAGATATACACGAAGAGAGCAATCTCTCATAAGCCTCAGTTCACTGAAGCATAAGATTGTGTTCTTCTATACTCAGTAAAGCATCATTTAAAGACATTTGGTGTTTTTCTCATCTGGATACCTTTGCAATTTAGACTTATAAAAAAATTGAGCTATACATTTTCAGGAAACAGTTTCTATTACTATAAAATGTAACTTTTTTTCTTTTATTCCATTAAATGCAGCAGCAAAGGACTATCTAACTTACTTATCTTACTTACTATCTCCTTAGTTATCTTACTAACTTACTACTTATCATATCTAAATTAAATATCAAAGATAATAAAACAAACTTTTTATACTGATAGTATATGCAAGGCATGAAGGATTTAATTGCTAGAACTGACAATCTGATGAAAAAAAAGTATTTTATTCACTTACAATACTAGCATTGTGCTTCAGTTCTTTTGCACGTGCGAGGGACACAGAATCAGAGGGCAATATATAGCCAGTAGCTTTCACTTTTTCCCAGGCTTCCTTGTAGAGATTCTGTGGGAAAACAGAAAGTCACTGTGAGTGGAAAAATTCTTCTCCTGGGTCATAACCAACGACCAATAGAAATCAAAGCCCTTCTGGTATTATTTATGCTGTAACTATTACTTAATATCCAGAGGGTACACTAGTTCAAATATGACAGTGCACATAAAGGGTGACAAAAATGCTTTCTAAGTATTCATGTCCCTTCTCGTACAGGGCCTTAATTTTGTTCAGGTGTAATTTTCTTCAGGGAATCCATTTATTAATGCATGTATTTTGAGATGACTGGAACTACAGTTAGAAAACATGCCCTCTGCCTGAAACACAGCATCTTTCCCATACTCAATCACTGCCTTTGATAAGCTCTGTGTTTGGATGTTTATCTTCAAAGTGAACAAACAAAATAAAATAAATGCCACATAGTAATGCCTCAAGAGAAAAAAAATGTATAGCAACACTTACATTGCTAAAGAGATGTTTCAAATTTTGAACTCTTTCAGAATCCACTGTTTCGGTCACAGTCGTATACTTGTCCTTAGTTTTGTGATAATCTTCCTTGTATTTCACCTGTAAGATGTAAGACAGATTTAGTTATCTTGTTTCAATTCTCAGAAGCAGCATGGAAAAGCTTAGAAGTAGAAAAAGAAGTATAAAAAGTGGGAAGACTTACGTCACTAGCGTTTATACCACTCTGCAAAGCGGTCACATAGAGAGGTGTGTCAGTGACAACACCAAAATTCTGAAAATTCTCTTTTCCTGCAGCTGTATATTTTATCTAAGGAAACAAAACAAACCAAACCAAACATTAATGCTGAAAATGACCAGGAAATACCCTGCCAGCTTCCTTTAAAATCAGTTCTAGACAACTGAAGCCAGTATGAACTCAGGAATAATAAATTAGGACAGATACAAGTCCCAGAAAATCAGAAATGGAAGAAAAAAAGATTTTATAAATATTTCCTTATTTGAGGAAAACATGCTTACTTGGCTCTGGAGGTCATATGATTTTTTAGCGTGCAGGATTTGCGGAGTATCCCAGACATAACAGCCAAGTCCCTTCAGCCAATTTAAGTCATCTTTATACACCACCTACATGGAAGAACACAGACTATTAGGTTAGGAAGAAATTTGCCTTCTGCTTCAAGAAAGTAGAATTTGTTTCTTCTCTATATTCAGTACCTTCCGCTTGTGCAAACTCAATGCAGAGGTTACCACTGAGTCTGATCACTAAAATGTCCCAAGAAAACTGTAAAAATGTAAATTTTGGTACCGTGCTACTAAGCAATCTAAGACCATGGTTACAAATTTCATATATAAATACTACGGAAGATATTTGAAATATTTTATTTTTAAATAACTTTGAAAAAATCACATGAAAGGCTACGAAAATGTCAAACAAATAAATGAAACGCATACATCACTCAAGATTTCCTGGGCTCTTCTGGCTTGAATAACATCATTTTCCTCAGGTGAGCAACTCCACTGATGGAAGTAAGTCCGGTATTCAAGATCACTGAGGATATACTGGCACTTCTTGGCCAGCACGTGATTCATCATGTCACTTGGAATATGGACATGAGCTTTGGTGTCTTCATAGTTCTTTCTGTATGCCAACTAAAAGGGAAAGATTGGGAAAAAGGTGAGAAGAAAGAATAGTGGTTTTCTGCACAATTTTGATTGTAATAGGCTACCGGTTAAGGCATAAACTGAGGTCTGCTTTTCTGGATATAGTGGCTAAAATCCCATGGGATTTAATAGGATGAAATCTTAACTTTGGCATTAATCAATATTTATTCTGATGAGGTTCTAGAAGGACAAGAAGGACCTTCTTCATTTGCAGATTTAACAGCTGGTGAGAAAATTAACAAGACAAAGATAAAAAAAGTCAAACATGTTTTTAATCTACTTAAATTTCCCCTGTCCAGATGAAGATAGAATAGTTGGCATTATGCTAACTTTATGCCCTGCATGACATGCTGTCTGTGCAGTGGTGACAATAACAAAACACCAAATGTGCATTTACTTTTCCAGTTCCTCGATTTCTATTTCAATTCAAAATTAACACTTTTTTTTTTGTACAGCAAAAGAATCCCAAATCATGTAGTATTTCTTACTGCTCAGGTTCTTAAACTGAAATACAAAAAAGGTTTTTTCCACCTATTCTAATCTATCTAATAGCTAAACAAATCACTTCCTAATCCCCTAAAACCATTTGAGTTCAATTATTTAACCTACAGACGAAATAACCATTCAGGAGACACAAACATGTTGAAAATACTTTTACTGGTATTATTAAGCATTGCATTATTGATATTTAAATGTCACACTAAAATAAAGAAAATGGAAAATACCACAGAAAGACTGATTCTCTCCTTACCGCGCTCCTTATTTTCTGGAATGCTAGGGAATGAACGACACCGGGGAAATCACCGATCTCCTTTCCAGCCAGGTAATGACCTTTCAGCTTCTCGTATATTGCCTTATATTTAAGCTGCAAAATATTCACGTGGAAATTTTAAAGTTCATTCTAACAACATATAGGGGAAAAAAAAAAGAGAAAGAATGTAAAATTCATACTAACCTCACTGTTTATGTAGTTTGCATGCTTCGCTCCAACCAGTGGAACATATTTCTCATCCAAACTGTACCCAGTGGGCTTGCTAATTTCCCAAGCGTTTTTATAAAGTTTCTAGACAAACAAAACACATGCAGGTTTTGGTAAAAAATCTATTGTACTTTCAAAAAAAACTCTGCCCCTTTACACGCACATGAATTATGACTGGTTTTATAGAGTAGTTCCTTATTCCATGAATTGTCCCAATAAAGAAAAATGAAGAATGTTCATTTTGAACACTCACTCAGCGTAAGACAAACAGAATAAGTGTTCAATTCAGGAAGCACAAATCTGGACTCATCTCTTCTTACTTTACTATATTTGGAATTCAACATTTCCCATCCAGAAGAGTAAGAAAAATATCCAAAATGTAGATATGAACTCTTGTTTAAAAGTGAAGTACAGCATTGACATTGACCATTTTATAGATACATGTGCAAAATTGTGAAAAATCTCCAAGTGATACTATTGTTATTAATGAGAGCGTTAACTATGTCAGGGGGCACTTTTCTAACACATCATATTTTGTTAAATTTTAAATATTAAATATATTGATCTTCAGACTAAATGATGAAGTGCCTACTCGTATGAATGAGTAGTTATGTTTTCAAAAAATAGAGAGTTCCCACTAAAATTAGCGAGGCTCCTCAAAAGCCACTGCTTAATAATGTAAATTGTCTACAGTTTTCCTCTCTTATACAAAATAAATTTCATCAGTAGTCTAAGATGACATCATTGGGTGAAATTATAAATTGGTTTTGTCATACAAAATCTACTACTACTAATGGACTATTACTACTCCCAAACAGCACAGAGCAGTGCTTTAAGATCTGTTCCTTATCCCAATGATCCGAACTGGGAAAAACTGAAGAACAAAGAGATTAAATAACTTTCCCAGTGCTGCCCAGTAGACTAATGGCAGAAGCAGAAATAGAACAGTTTTCTGAATTACAGTACACATTCTGTTGCTTTCAAAATAAACAAAGTAAAGCTTAGTTAGATATTTATGGAATCTTACACTGCTGTATAGTAAGGACATGTCTCTGGCATGGTTCAGCTCTGGAGTATCGTCAGATCCAATATATTGGCCTTTCTCAAGGTTAAATGTTTCTTTGTATTTTAGCTACGAAAGAAAACAAAGACAATGTTAATTCCACAGGAGAAAGAAATTATCCCAGCTAGTCCATCCATTAGAAGTAGACTTAATTAAAAGTAGTATTAATTTTCTGTTATGTTACCATGTCTTCAAAAATCTTGTGTAGTACGTTCCAGCCAGTATAAGACACAGGCATCAGTGTGTCACCCCACAAAATCCACACAATATTCTAGTGAAATCAGAAATCTACTGACCAGCAAATACAGGATAGTAGCAACACCAGAACTCCTCTAAGACTATACAACCTCACTGCTGTTCACCGAGGATTCAATGTTAAACTACTATAAGCAAAACATATGTAAGCTCAAAGTAAGGGACATGCTATATTCTACAGAAAAATGCAGATTATTTTGGATAGAAATATTGTGTTGTTAATTTATATCACTTCTTACTAAACTTATTTACCCCAGTAAAAGTCTATAATTAACGAAACATGCATATGCACATGCACACGTACATAAGGCTAAATACAGTATATTTTAACACTAAGCACAGTATAGCAAAAGCAATTAAGTTATCCACTAATTCTAGTAATATAGTAAGTTTCTATTTAAAAGAAAGGTACATACATCACTCTGATTGACAGAGTTAACCTTCGCCAAAACAATGTCAGGAGTGTCAACCACACTGGTATAATTGGAAAAGTTATCGCGGGCTTCTTTCGTATATGCTCTCTGAAAAGAGATGGAATATTTTGTTAAACGCTGCCCATGAGAAAGAAGTGCTGATTGCCTAATTGCTCAAATATTTTCTCTTACCTTATTTACCAGTTCTTGTGCATTCTTAACTTTCTTATGCTCCACCGAATCCAGAGGAATCCAGCCACAGCCACGAAGCCATTCCAAATCTGATTTATAAATATTCTAAATCATAAGAGATGATAAAAAAGGGACGAAATTATTTAATTCAGGGTGACATTTTTCAGCCTTATGTAATATGGACAACACATTTAGGCCAAACGAAGTGGAAATGACATAGTATGTAGGTAACATCACTTACATCACTTTGCAGATCATAGGCCTTCCTTGCCTGAATACAGTCATTCTGGTCGGGATGGCAGGTCCATTCATGTAGGTATTGGCGGTATTCAACATTGCTGACCAAGTTCTGACAGTCCTTTGCTGCCACAACCGACACCATGTCTGGAGGGATGTGAATTTTGGACTTTGTTTTGTGATAGTCTGATTTGTACAATCTGTCGTTCTGGATCTCACCGGCGTGCTCAAACCACACCAGTTTGGGATCATCTCTCATACTGGAAACTCCAACGTAGTGGCCCCTCTGTTTGACGTAGTCAGCTTTGTATTTAAGCTGATGGAAGAGGGGAGAAATATGTATAGAATCATCTCTGGTTCTATCTGCTCTGTTTTAAACTTGTGAACATGTATGGGTTTGTCAACACAAAGAACAGATAAAAGAGGGAGGTCTCAATTGCACTCTTAGGTTTTCAGTACACGACCAGATAAAAATATGGCACAAACAGTAATGTTACTTTCCATAGTCCTTCCACTTCAAAATATATAGTTTTCTAGACAAATATGCCACCATTTTTAAGTAAACAGTATTTTCAACATAAAAGGGAGCCTTGCTAGAAAATGTTAATAAGTGCATTGAACCTCAGCTTTGTAACAAATCTTTGGAACAAATTATTTGAGACTGTCTGAAGAGTAGATGCTTATTTAAGGTATTTACATCAGTGTTTTGATAAAAATGTATATTTTTATATATTATGCACTGATATCTGTAAACCTCACAATATTAAAGATGGCTGAATTGTCTGAAGGACATAAGAAAAATTATTACCTCACTTTGGACATCACTTGAGCGTTTGGCATGACAGATCTGCACAGTGTCAGGAGGCAAGAGGTAACCAGTGGCTTTTTCTTTCTCCCAACCTTCCTTGTATAAATTCTGTGGAAAATGAAAGTGAGGAGGAATTCAACACTACTATAATGAAAATTATTACCGTATATATGTAACCTATGTTAACGTATAAGGAATCTTTCCTTTAAAATGTTCTTAATAAGGTAAGTTTTTTAAATTCCTCAAAAGAATTATTAATGTGAGTAGAAACTGCTAAGGAGAGATCTTGTACCTGGTTAAGAATTCTGGCTGCCTCTCGGGCCATATCAAGCTGTGGGGTATCTGTTAGAGTATAATTTGACTTGGCCTCATTCCATGCTTTGTGGTATTTTATCTAGAACAGAAAAAGAAATTACTACTTTGCAGCACCATCACAAAATTGCAAAAACGTAATAGCAAGCAAGACCCACATTTTACGCATGAAATAACGTATAAACCCCTGAATTTGCAGTGTCATTGCACATCAGACATGACACATTAAATATACATCCAAATGGGTATTTTTTAAAAAAGGAAATTATACAAAAAAAACCAAGAAATGACAAAGTTTCTCAGAGAAAATTTTTAAAATTTGTTCCAAGGCAGCTGGATGGATAGGGAAGAATATTCAGAAGTCAAAGTTATGTCACTTCTTTGGTCTACAGGGATGTATGGCCAACAACCAAGCAAGAAGTGTGTGAACCAGGACAATAGATAGACCCACACAGCAGAGTCCAAGTGGCTGTTTACGTTCACGCTGTCAATGATCACAAATTATTTCAGCCAAGACTGAAAGAAGGGACTGGTTGCAGAATTAGAACTGGTTTTTCAAGTGTCTAGGCAAGATGCTACTCTGCTTGAGGACCTTCTTCCCTCCTAAGTGATGGAGATGAGCTAGTGAAGTCCTGTTCATCTGTATGTCATACATTCACAGAGACTGACCAAGAATTCTTTTGGATTTTTTTTAAAAGATAAACTAAATATCGTTTTCAAGATAAAATCCTACCACGTGAATATACAGACCAAGGTAGCAGCCCAGAAACACGCTAGCAAACTTACATCACTAAGAATTTCACCGCTTTTTTTTGCTGTGATATAATCAACTCTGTCCGCCACTGGAGTAAATGGAAGAGTTTCGGCTTTTGTACGGTATTTTCTCTATACAAGAAAAAAGATGAACAGTCAGATTATACACAGGTATTTTATCGCTAACACAGCAATTCTGAATACACAGACAAGACAAAAAAGTTCACATGGGAAGAAAATCTCTCCATGAATGTTCTTGAAATACTCAAGGTGTATGTTTTTATTTTAAAAAATATTGATGTATCCAACCATTTAAAAATACTTTAATTTACGAATACCCTTAAGAAAATTTTAGTATGGAAAAACATTTTGTTACCTCATTCAAGAGATCTCCAGCATATTTGACATGGTTGATTCCAACAGAATCATTTGGCAACCATCCAATTCCCCGTAGCCATTCCAAATCAGATTTGTAAACAGCCTGGGAAAACAAAAGAGGGTCCATGCTGTTAGTTACACTTTCCTGTACAATCCAGCAAGATCTAAAAATAGTGGCGCTTACTTTCACTGGTTAAAAGGGGAGCAGTAGTTCCAACACAAGTATTATATCTGAATTTATCACACTTCAAACTTGGCAATGTAGAAAAGTGGCATATACTTAAACATTCCTAATAAACACCAAAGCCAATTAACTGAATTCAGCAGAGATTCCCACTAGTTAGAGCTCAAGCAGACTAAGAAGAGACAATACAGTCTTGATAGGTTTTCATGTTAACTTACATCGCTCTGAAGATCGTAGGCCTTCCTAGCGTGTATGACATCATTCTGATCTGGAAGACAGATCCACTGATGCAGGTATTGACGGTAATCAACATCACTGACCAAAGACTGACCGTGTTTGGCTGACTGGATAGACAGCATGTCTACTGGTAGGTGGCACTGTGTCTTCCACTTGGCAAAGTGCTTCTTGTATTCTAACTCGCTCTGAACTTTGCCTATGCCGAGGGCAAACTGCATTTTCGTATCTTCTTTTGCATTTGGAACTCCAACATAATGCCCTTTCTGCTTCTCATGTTCCAGTTTGTATTTATACTGGGTAAAGAGCAAAGATCACCATTACTAACAGTCATCGTGAAATAGCTCTTAAACCACGTGAAGAGCTCAATGCCTCTTTTGGCACTTACATCACTAGCAATTTCTCTGGAAGCTTTGGCTGCCTTGATTGGGATTGCATCTGCTCTCAAATCGTAACTCATCTTCAGCTCATCCCAAGCTTCTTTATACAGTTTCTGAAAAGATAACAAAATGTCACACACATGCTATATACTCTGGCATTTACCATTAAAGACACACATAGTTTACTGTCATTTGTTTGCTGAAATACCATGAGAATTATTTGTGCATTACTCCAGCTCCTAGCCATAAATACTGCTGCAAATATTACCACCTCTCAAAGACGTACCTGCAACACCAGTTTTGCAGCCTCTACTGCATAGAAAGGAATTTGTAAAAGGTTAGAAAATATTTATATGCTGTGGGCTCACGTCAATTTCAACAAAATATTATCTCAATGGGGCATACTATTAATAATTTTTAAACAACTATATGCAAGCATTTATCTTAAAATGTTTAAATACTTTAAGAACACTCAGCAGAGGGAAGGGAAAGTTGCACACCCCATATGAAGACAAACTTCAATGAGATTCATGTGACTTAATCTTCAAATTCATTAGTAACATCTTAGAATGTCAAAATCCACAGGATACACATACTATTTTACAGAAATGTAGAAAATAAGATGATAAGCATACCTGGCTATAATTAGCAGCATTAGTCTTGGCTAGGTTGATTTCAGGTGTGTCTGGCATAATATGGATCATAGTCTTGTCCTTTTCCCAGGCTTCTTTGTATTTTGGCTGTTAAAATAGTTCATTTGATGATACTGTAATTACGGAATTTCGCTTCTCAAGAACATAAAACCCCATAAATCTCCCTTGAATTATCATGTTTAAAAATTAAAATGGCTTGAAAAGCATTAAATTTAACTTAAAATACCGCTGATCAATTTTCTATTTCAGCAGTGAGGTTTCTCTTTAACCGTTTATAGCTTCAAAACAACTTTAAGAACAATGTAACGTACAATGCTGACTTGCTCTGCATTCACTTTAGCCAGGACAACGTCTGGAGAATCAACAATGCTGGTGTATTTCAGGCTATCAATAGGCGTTCGATACACATTGTTGCTCAGGAGATCTTGGGCTTGCTTCACTCTCTTGACTTCTGGAGAGTCATTCGGCAACCAGCCAATTCCACGGAGCCACTCCAGGTCTGACTTATAGACAGCCTGTACCAACCACGGTCAGAAAAAGAAAACATAGTGTTTAAAATGCCTGTCTTAATTATGTTAAGTATACAAAGCAGTTTATGTTTTAGAAAAAGTCAAATTAGCTACAGCTAGATTAATGCTTTTTATATACAAGACATGATCAGTGTCAGAAGTAAAGTACAATATGGGAACCACGTTTTAAGTAGTTCATTTCTTAAACAATATGTTCTAAATCTTATGCAGTTAAATAGAGGGGAAACAACTGCACAGAATTGCCGTTAATGATGATAAGCATTAAGATCTTAAGAGAGTTTTCCTGTCCCCTCCAAAATACTTATTCCCCTAGTCACTTCAACAATTTACAAGTCCAAACAAAATATCAAGCTACCCACCAGGGAATTTGACAAAAAGGAGCAAAAAAGAGGTTTATATACGTAATAGGGAGTAGAGCAAACTGGTGTAACTCCTGAAGTGGTATCAAGCAACATTATTTAAGTTTGAATCAAGTAAATCCTTCAGCAAGGTGTGTGAATGTCACTTCCAAAGCTCATAACTGAAACAGAGGAAGAGTGGCTGACTGATAAGCAGCATAGCCAAGTCAGGAAATCAGCTGCACTGACTCCTGCTTTGAAATCAGCCACTAAAACATCTTACCTGCTATCTTACATAGTTTTCTTTCAGTTAAATAAATTTCCGATTTGACTCAGATAAACATAATAAAAGCCACCTGATTCCAAAGTAGTAAACAGATGTTATTTCATAAGTCCCATCAAAGTAATAGAGATAAATCCTTCCTCCTCTCCAAATGACAGTACTCCAAAAGCATGTGTAACATAGCAGTTAATAACAAAAGGTTTTATAAAATTCAGAGGTAATACTGATACTTTTTAAATGATAAAAAGAGCAGATAATAGCAGTAACATGAAAAACTGAATAAAACAGTCTAAAGATAAGTATTTTATGACTGTATAATATCAAACCATCAGAATAAGGCTATAACATATTTAATAGCAAGAGTATTAGCTACGCCATCTCTACTCTCACTCACATCACTCTGTAGGTCGTAGGCCTTCCTTGCATGGATCACGTCATTCTGGTCGGGCAGACAGGTCCACTGGTGGAGGTACTGGCGATAGTCAATGTCACTGACCAGTGTCTGGCACTCCTTGGCCGCCTGCACGGACAGCGCGTCCACCGGGATGTGGACCTGGGCCTTCGAGTCATGGTACGCCTTCCGGTAAATGCGGTCGTTCTGCAGCGCCATGGCACGCGCGGCCCACGACAGCTTGGGGTCCTCCTGGGCAGTTCGGCACCCGATGTAGTGGCCTTTCTGCTTCTCGTGTGTTTCTTTGTACTTGTACTAGAGAATGAAGAAATAATGTAAGTAGCCACATCTTTCTCACCCGAATGTGACTAATGAACAAAAGGCTTTCAGCTTCCCAAGTTGTCAGCCCTTCGAACTGAACTTCACTCAGTTCTGCTGAGCTGGACACAGGAAGAGATAGATGAAGCAACCACATGAGGAGGAGACTGTACCTCACTAGCAATGTCTCTGGAAGCTTTGGCGTGTTTGATGGAAATGGCATCAGCTCTTATGTCATAGCTTTTCGCCTTCGCTTCATCCCAGGCCTTCTGATAATGTTTCTGCAAAGAAAACCAATCACCTTTGTTACATGCAGCCAAGACTCTCTGACAACAACGTCTTTTTTTGACACCTACTCTGGAAGAGCAGTTGTTATGCTCTTAATTTTGTAGTGCTTCACAAGCATAATGATGTTATTCTCTTACGTTGCTGATGTTGAGAGCATTGACTTTGGACTGCAGCATGACAGGAGTATCTGAAGGTATGGAAATCTGCGTCTTATCTTTATCCCAGGCTTCACGGTACAGACGCTAAGGAGAAAGGACGCACAAGGACATTTTACTATGGTCTGAACATGGAAAAAAACCCCACCAATGGGAATTCTTTGCTAATTCTGATTGAACTAGTTTCCAACTAGTCATTCCCATGGCAGAAATTCTACTCTCCACCACAAAGAAAAGAAATGCCACCACACAAATGAAAGGTAAGGGAAAGATAAGCTTACATCACTCATCTGCAGAGCGTTGATCTTGGCCTGGACAACGTCCGGTGCGTCCGTAATGCTGGTGAACTTCATCTCATCTGGCCGCGTGCGATACAGCCTCTCGTTCAGGAGCTCCTGGGCTTTCTTTGCTTTGACCACATCCACAGAACCTTCTGTCAACCAGCCAATGCCTCGCAACCACTCCAGGTCTGACTTGTATACGTTCTACAAACAAATCAAGGATTATTGACAACAGTGCAGAGACAACTCTACACATAGAGAGGTTTTGTCCAATGCTTTCCCCAAGCTCCTTCTCACACAGTTACACAACAAGCAGTCAATGAGACCGTGGTGTTCCAGGTCCTTCCCACATAGAGTTAAACCCCTATTTTACAGGGCAACAAACGTACTTTTAAAGACACTTGCTACATGCAAACCAGTGGCATAAACTCAAACACAGGAAGTTCCATCAAAACATGAGAAGTGCTTTCCTGTGAGCATGCCAGAGCCCTGGAAGAGGCTGCCCAGAGAGGTGGTGGAGTCTCCTTCTCTGGAGACATTCAAAACCTGCCTGGACACATTCCTGTCCAACCTGCTCTGAGTGACCCTGCTCTGACAGGGGGATTGGACCAGATGATCTCCAAAGGATCCTTCTAACCCCTATCATTCTGTGATTCTGTAATTCCATGATAATCTGCAAGCAGTCAGCAAGTAAACTGCAAACAAACATTCTACAGCAGAACAAAAAAACCCATCTCTTCCTCATGAACTGCCTGGAATACTTTTGGCCCCCAAGCTGAGAACACTACTGATTTGGAAGGGATCATCCAAATGAATTAAAATATACATACCAGGACTGACTGCCGACCCATGAACATGCGTTTGAAAAAGATATTTGCACAGTCACTGACAACCAGAGCCTCATACACCTGCCATAAAGCTTTTCTACAGTTACTCTCACTCACATCACTCTGTAGGTCGTAGGCCTTCCTTGCATGGATCACATCATTCTGGTCGGGCAGACAGGTCCATTGGTGGAGGTACTGGCGATAGTCAATGTCACTGACCAGTGTCTGGCACTCCTTGGCCGCCTGCACGGACAGCGCGTCCACCGGGATGTGGACCTGGGCCTTCGAGTCATGGTACGCCTTCCGGTAAATGCGGTCGTTCTGCAGCGCCATGGCACGCGCGGCCCACGACAGCTTGGGGTCCTCCTGGGCAGTTCGGCACCCGATGTAGTGGCCTTTCTGCTTCTCATGTGCTTGTTTGTACTTGTACTAGAGAAGGCAAAAAGAAGTATTAAAAGAAATAGTGAATGTGGGGTGAATTTCTAATTTCATATTGCTACTGATCATGGATATATTTTTTATGTTATGAAATATACTCATGTAGAGTTTAAAAATGCCTAATGCATTCTTGCCCCACAGCCTTTGTTTATTTTCATTGTAGTTTACTATTTTCTAATATATGCTTAATGTCAGAATTTGTAATTCAATGTTCCCTTTGGAAACTGTTGCCCATTTTCTCTCTGCAGTGAATTCTTTTCAGGAGGCTTTCAAGTTGAATCTGAAATACTGTGGTATTTTAAGTTAATAGTTTATTACTCCCTTTTTGTTTCTCAAGCTAACTGAAAATAAATGTAAAGGAGGAACATACATCACTCGCAATATCTCTTGATGCCTTTGCACTTTGGATTGGAATCGCATCAGCTCTCATGTCGTAACCCTTCTTTTTGGCCTCTTCCCAGGCTTGTACATAAAGTTTCTACACAAAAGAAGACAGAAGATGGCTTCTCAATATTATGAAAGATGGAATTTCTAAATTTCATAATTATGTCTTAAAAAATTTCATGAATGCATATTCTAGAAGATCTTTATGGTTAAAGAAATGCTTACTTAATTTCTGAATTTGCATTACTTTAGCATATGTTTAAATGTTCTTACATGGCTAACATTAGCTGCGTTGGCCTTCGCCAGCAAAATTGTCGGTGTGTCAGGCATGACGTGAATGCACTTTTTGTCTGCATCCCAGGCTTCCGTGTACAAACGCTAGGAGAGAGGAAAACACAATCCTTTTAAACATTTCTTTGTATATGTGATGACAGAAAGACTGAAAATTTAAAAGCAGTAGCCAACAAAAATATATCCAGGATAAAAAAGAAAATATTGAAGCAAAGCAAAATACATATAAGGAAACGAATACATTTGTCCAAAGAAAGTATTTTACAAACAGCAAGGGGTAGTTAAAGTAAGCTTTAAACACCCTGACATGGCAAAGCTTCTCACTGAACAGCTCAGGAAAGGAAACTTTGTCCTTCCTCATTATTTCTCAGGCTAAGTTGGCACAGCAATTGATTGATTTAGAATTGCTGTGGGAGGAAAACTATATTCCTTATTCTGCTGTATGTGTATGAGTTGTTTGATTGATGTTTCTTATTAAAGAGAAGGAGTACGTTCTTTGTGACTTTCATCCTCCAGGTCTGAGACAAATTGCAGAAGCTTCACTTCCAGAGGACATAAGCTATTTCCTCATAACTTGTTCATCATAGGGTATGACATTCAGTCAACAATACTTTACTACAGCAGCTGCAGTAAAAGCCTCAACATTCTGCTGCTTTCTATCTTACAGCACGGTCATGGCACCGCTGCTGCTGGACATACCCTAACACCCTGCTGAAACATCGCTTCTGCGGATTTCACAGTATTGTCTAAGAACTGCAAAAAAAATTAGCCTGTTCTGTCAGAGACAAGCTTTGTATAGTGAAGTAGCATTAACAAAATAGAAAAAACATACCAAACCAATATTTAAACATAGGATCTCAGCTGGGATGGGAGAAAAGGGAAATTCACCAACATTTTTAGTATTACTCTTGAAATAGATCTGATTTTGGTGAATTTTTTTTGTACTAAGTTTTCAGTTCAGACACAGACTTGAGATAAGAGCACTAGTGATTTTGAGAAAAAATAAAACAACACAAATCTCACCTTGTTCATTATCTCAGCATTTTGCTTGGCTAAGACCATGGGCAAGGAATCCGTCACGCTAGTAAATTTAATTTGGTCTACTGGTTGACGATACTTCCTCTCACTCAGGATTTCACCAGCTTTCTTTGCCTTCTCAACATCCACAGAGCCAATGGGAACCCATCCAATACCTCTCAGCCATTCCAGGTCTGATTTGTAAACAGCCTGAAAAAATGTGACAGTTCATTATATGAATGCAAAGATGATCAAATATCAAAATTATAAATAAGCATATCCAAGTTTATGTGAACAACTGTATACATATTTCTGCTTAGTAGCAGGATATGGTTTTGAAAACAATCATTATTTTTTAAAAGTTAGTAAAATAACTATTAAGTAACAAAAGGTATAGAGTTATCGAGAAACTCCACAAATACCAGTTATACACAAATTATACCTCAAGCTAAGGATTGAGAAAATAGGATTAAACATAACTTCAATGATAGAATACTAAACATCTAAGCTTTATCAACATGACCTATGAAAGCATCTAAGGCACATTATATATTTTAAAAATTATATTGTACAAGACCCAGAATATTTGATTATGTATTATAAATTTAACAATTTACTGACATCACTCTGTAGATCATAGGCCTTCTTAGCATGGATAACATCGTTCTGGTCTGG
>JAOXJM010000079.1:1986461-1999049 GCA_026413425.1 Tringa solitaria | reverse complement strand
GAACACCCCCAGCTCCCTCAGCCTCTCCTCACAAGACTCGTGCTCCAGACCCCTCCGTTGCCCTTCTCTGGACACGCTCCTAAGTAAGGAGTGGAGCAAAATTTCATGCACGCTCTTCTCCTGAACACTGGTTAAGTGACAACCCTCTCAACTTTAGGGGTTCCTATTCCTAGGGGCTCAACCTTCCCTGTGTACTGTACAAAGAATACAGAAGCCTTTGCAGGTGGGTTTCACTTTCCCAGACTGTGAGGTGCATTTTTGAAATGATTCAGAAAGCAGGGGCAACACATCTTGGAGAATTCTATAGTAAATGACAAGACGTACAGAAGTGCATTTTGCAACACTTGGAGAATCTAAGCGTTATTTTTTCCAGGATCTCTTTAGGACACTGAACTTTCAGGTGCTTTATGAAAACAAAAATGTTTAAACACATTTTAAAAACAAAATTCTAGGGTTATTTACCTAGTGCACAACTGAACCTCAACAAAAAGTCATCAGGCACATCATTCATGATGACTGCAGGGCACAGCATGTAGATGATTGGTGGTGGCTGCCCCATCCCCGGAGGGGTTCAAGGCCAGGTTGGACAGGGCTTGGAGCAACCTGGTGTGGTGGGAGGTGTCTCTGCCCAGGGCAGGGAGTTGGAATGAGATGACCTTTAAGGTCCCTTCCAACCCAAACCATTCTATGAATCTTCAAATTCAATGATATGGGCATCAACATCATTTCCCATGCCTGTAACTTCTGATGAGAAATTTTCAAACCACTTTAGGCACAATGAAGCAGGGCTATTATTCAGCTAGAAAGGAATCACATCTCCCTTCCTGAAAGCCCTAAATTCTAACCTACATCGTAGAACTCAAATTTGTCATACACTCTATATTCCTCTCTCTTGCAATCTGATCAAGTTTCTGCTAAATGTTCAGATTGCCTTATCACAATATCATCAAAGGATGATCACTTCTTATCTAACATTTAAAAATGAGACTTCAGTTTGCTTCTCTACCACTCAGTCGATATTTTTTTCTTATGACAACTGTTACCCACCTCACTGAGCTGGTCTTGCACTTTCTTGATTCTCCGAATTTCTGGGGTATCAATTGTGGAAGCATAGGGCTTTCCTTTTTCTTTTCTAAATTTTTCTTTGTACTTGTTCTGAAAGAAAATAATGGCAAATATAATTAAGACATATAGTAAAGCTCTGGCAGAAATGTATGCATCATTTATTGATTTAGCTATCTGGTCAATATAGGAATTTGGGGCAGATTGAATAATAAAAATTAGGATTACTCACATTTGCAGAGTTATGCTTATTTTAACCACCTGACTTTCTTCCATCTGATGCAACATAAAAAATCCATTTCTACCTTTAGCCTGTCTTAGATCACTTCTAATTGATTATATTCTCCTTAGGAGCTTGATATTGATAAATTTACAGTAATTTCTTTCAGTGACGAAAGATAAGGAAAGTATGGGGGTGAGGGTAGCAGTCCTAGGCCTATGATCTCCCATAACCCTTAAGCAGTGCACACTGGTAGGTAACATACATTAAAATTTAGGAAAAGGGATATGATACTATCTGCATCTGTGCAGAGCAGTTTCCTACTTGTCACAATATCATAGAGCATTGATCTACTGGACTTTGATAGCCCATACCAGGAATTTAGGTTGGTGCTTGTTCCTTCAGCTGGATATCCAAGTCAGATAGTGCAGGAGTCCTATCAACTGACATCTCTGATAATCTTCACCCACCTGCCGCATTTTGTGCCCAATGACTACCTACTGCACTTAAGCGGGAAATGGGCAAGAGAGGGACTAATGCAAAGAAGGAAACTTCCTACTTCAGGCAAATAACGTTAATATGCATCATGAAATGAAGTACAGGAGACAAAATACTAGCATGAAGGTGTGCAATAATATGTATGAAATACTTTTAAAGTTGGTGTTCCTCAAGAAATAAAAGACGTGACAATTTACCTCACTGAATAGGTCCTTCATTTTATTACTGTGTTCCAGGTAAGGTGTCAAAAACTTAGAAGAGTCCACTTTTGTCCGTATTGTCTTCTTTCTGACTGGAGGCGCCGCATCCTCAGCAGAAGGTTTTCCATGCTCAACAGTGTAAGTGGTAGTTTTCGGACCTCTGCTGTCTGTTGTGACAGTCTCAGTGATCTCAGTGATCACCTGGGAACAAAGAAAAAAAATAACTATTTGCTTTACAACTACAAATCATCGTTTTACAATAAACATGCACCAGTACCTGCTGTTAGCTTTATAACAAAACAATTGCTTATAAAAAGTTGTAATATATTTCTAAAACTTGGAGGGGCTTGATTCTGAAAATAAAGCATTTTGTGAAAAAAAATGCTTTCATATTCATATGATAACACATAGGACCACGTGACACTAATGCATTAGACTATAATTACAGCTGATGGGAAAAGGTCCAATCACATTAGCTAGAAAGACATTCGTACTCATACCTGACTCTTCATTCCCCAATACTGTTTTCAAAAACTGATGCAAATCAGACCCCCTTTAAATCCAATCTGGCTACAGATTTTAGAATCCCTGATAAATTAATCTTAAAAATAGTAAGATGGAATAAGATGGCAGTCTTCCTTCAAAAGTGTAATCCTAGCTTACTAGCTCAAACAGCATTAACCAAATCGTATTTTATTAAATTAAAAATATAGGAAGACTTTGGGAACAGATTCTCAGTTTGGAAGGAAATAGACTCACAAAGTGAGGCATTTGTTTCACCATTTTTGTTTCTACATAAGCCTATGCCATAAAGAATATTTCATGGTAATGTAGCAGAGAGTTAGGTTATACCTACACTATAAGGAGAATTTCAAATTATGACAATACCTCCTTGGTGATTCAAATATTTGTTACCAGTGACAGGAAAGACATCTGCAAACCACCACCTTTCGGTGAAATTACACAAATTGAAGGGCACAGAACTGATACATATGAACTGGATTCAAGGAGAATCTTTGTATATTTCTCCTCAGAACAAGCTTAACCGTAATGCCTGTACGTGCTTGTTGTTCATTTGTACAGATCTAGTCACATTGACATCCTCGGTAATTCTGTTCATCTTTAATGCTAATTACTGGATTTTGTCAATAAGTTACCCAAGTGATCTTCCCTCCTGTGTTTCTTGTTATTAATATAACCTGTTGTTCTGTGTTGTCACCTCACATGCACAACTGCTGGGTAGGAGCAAACAGAAGACTACCAGAAAGACACAGGGCAGGGAAGAAATTAACACAGTCCTTTTCTGATGGACACATCCACAACCTCTTCTAATGGAAACCAAAGAGTGGCAGATAGGATACTCAGAACAAGCTAGGAGTCCTCTAGATCATCCCACAACTGGATCTTGCAGAGGAAATAAATTACCAAGAAGCAACTGTTCACTGATATATCATGTTTAATACGAAAAGTTAGTCCTCGGAATATAGAAGGGCACTAATTTAGCATTATGCATTAATTACATGCATATATACACCACATGCAACATCACAGGGACCCTTACCTCATGTGGTTCACCCTCCTCAATAATTGTCTCCTCAATGTAGTACTATTAAAAAGAGAAAAAAAAAAATCATTGTTAGCTCAGATCATACAGAATAGCAAACCATAGCTTCTGTTAAGCTGTTGTAAAAAGACACTTCTGGAGAAATATCACTGTAGTTCATAGATTCCTATATTGCCACATTTGCATCCTTGGTAATTCTGAATATTTGTTCAGTTTTTCTGCATTAATAATCAGATTTTTTTCCATGCATTCCTCAATTAAGCATCCTCTCAAGTAATTAAGGAAGGATCATTATGTAATTTTAGACCTTGTACTTCTGATCACAATTCTGAGCTCAGCAGCCCAGTCAATTTTCCATCTACTTTATTGTCCACTTATCCATCTCACACCTCATAAATTCGGTGATAAGAAGACTATGGAAGACATTTTCAGAGGTCTTCCTAAAGTAGTCAAAGTACGCACCATTCAGTGGTCTCTTTTCGTCCACAGCAGCAGTGAATTAATTATAAAAAGTATTGAGTTCGGTCAGCCATGATTTGGCCTTGACAGATCAATGTTTGCTGCTATCCATGACCTTCATGTCTTCCATGTGTTCATAAATAGCTTCCAAAAGGATTTGCTCCACAACCTTCCCATGGACTGAAGTGAGGTTGACCAGCCTGTAGTTCCCTGGATCTTCTTTCCTGCCTTTCTTGAAGATGGGTATGATATCTGACTTTTTCCAGTTGCCACCAACATACTTGCATCACTATGAGCTTTCAAAGATAATAGCAGCCTGTTCCGTGAGCACCCCTGGATCCATACCCTCTGGTCCCACAGAACTATGCTTCTGATCCTTCTCTTTTTTGTGTGTTATGAGCTCAGTCAGGAGCTCCCTCTTCATCCATACCAGTCTTCTGCTGTGTTTGATTTCTGCACATTCAACTGAACCATTCTTGCGCTCTGAGAAAATTGAAGATTCCCCAGCTCCCCTGGGCCTCTTTGCCCTCCAGGGCTGTTTCCAGTGGGATCTTCCCAAGCAGGTCCCCGAACAGGCTAAAATCTGCTCTTATGAAGTCCAGGATTGCAATTCTGTTTGTTTTGCTCATTCCTCTCTGAATCTTCCAGTCACTGCAGCCATGGCTGCCCCTGACCTTTACATCTTCCACCAGTTCTTTCTTGTATGTGAGTAGCATTTCCAGCAGAGCAGTGCGCCTAGTTAGTTCATCAATCAACTGTATGAAGAAATTTATCTCCATTACTTTGCAGAAATCTCCCAGCTTGCTTGTGGCAGCCATAGGCCCTTCCAGCTGATACTGAGGCGGTTAAAGTCATCCATAAGCACAAGGACTTTGCCTCTGAGGCTTTCTCCAGCTGTCTAAAGAAGCTCCCAGGGCGCTACATCTACTCTGAAGTGACAGACCTGCAGGTGGAACACAGATCTTCCTCCTGTTGCTGTAAACCATGAGCTTCCTGCCTTCTCCATCCTGACTGCCATCCTCCATCACCCATTTAACCAAGGTCTCCAACTGGCACTCCTTCCTTGCCATGCATGTCTTTCTCCTTTTGGTGAAAGTGCCGTTCAATCTCTTCTTGACCTTCCATGATGGTACCAAGCCTGCTCACCTCTTCCTTCAGCAACCTGCAGTGCAACTGAGTGTCCTGACCAGAACATGTCTCCAACTGGAGAAGCAACAATGGCTTTGTTCCCGGGCTGGAAAATCGCCTTTCCCCACAGCGGCGGGAGTCGAAAGCACCGGAGTCAGCTCCAACCACAGCCATTGTGCAGATGCAGAGCCCGCCGCCTCCCTGCTCGCCGAGAAGAACGCCGGAAAGGTCATCCTGATGAAGAATGAAAAAGGAAGAACCTTCCACGGAATAATTAGAAAAAAAAAAAAAAAACCACGAGGAGAACCGAGAAGAGGTGGGTGCAGACAGCGCCTCTCTGAGGCCCACACAGCAAATGGCGGCCGCACGATGGCGCCGGCCCGCCACAGCGCCCCGCGGCAGATGGCGGCCGCGCTGAGGGGAGCCGAGGCTTCACCGGGGCTTCACCGCCCCGAGGCTTCTCCTTCCAACTCCCCTCGCTGCTTCATGAAGGAAAAAGCAACCCCAAAAAACACGGAAAGGTGTTGCTCCATCCGCTGTAGCAAACCGCGGGTGTTTGCTTCAAAATGCGCTTGACTTGCCACTGACTTCCGGAAAGGAGAAAATGTTAAAAAGCGGATTTTATCTTTGAAAATCTCCTCAGCAATGACTTGCCTGGGGTCACGTGCCAAAACTGTGGGAACAGAAAGCCCTTAGAATCAAGCCCTAAAGAAATTTTCATGAAAATTTAAGTCTTTTTCCCAGAGTTGTCCCTCAAAGTTAGGTTCACGTAACCAGCCCGTGCTTTTGAAGTTGTCTCATATTGGGCTGTTTTGAGGCAATTTCTGCTCGTTTGACCCACCTTCCTCAAAGCCTCGAGTGACTCAGCAGCAAAGGTTTGTGTGTTTTACTGTAGGGTTTTTTTGGACATCACAAATGGCTGCTATGTCCAGAGAAAGAATAAAATAGTATCTTAAAATCCTCAATATTTTCTCAGCTGCTCATTATTCAGCAATAATTTCATAGTCTTTCAGAAGATGCATTTCTGATATAACTCTTACAGGTTTAAAATAGCTGATTCATGTAGACGTGGAATTCTATTTAAGAAAACTCTGGATAGGCTTAAGCTGCCTTAAAATTGTACCAGATGCTATTGTTCCTGTTTTAGTTAACTTCTCCCTGTGAATATCTCAAGGGAAGCTACTAAAGCAGGACTGTCTCGTTCCGTGCTTAGGGATGTGTTACAGGACAATGGTCATTGAAAATTAAAAACAAAGAATAAAACAGAGCTGTGTAGACAAGAAGCCGAACATACCGTAATTCCAGCAGCATTCCAGCAAATAAACATTGACAGCAAATAAATATACATTTCGCTACAGAGAGCACATAATGCTCAGAAGGATAAAGGCAATTACAAGTAACATGGTAATAGGAAACTTAATGAAAGAGTGGCGTCTTTGTAGCTAGGTGCTACAAAGTCTTTAAAATGGACTTTATGAGCAGTAACACTTATTTTCCAAAACACATTTAACTAATTCAATTGACAAACCGTTGGACTTTACTTCATTCACTATTTGAAACATATAAAGTTGGCAGTCAGGGCTCAGTGCTGTCACATTTCACTGCCTGAAATCAACAATCCATTGAATGTAGTCTGGAGATAATAGACAGGATGTCTATGTTTGTACTATCTTCTCCTTTTCCGCAAACAAACACCTATCGATTTGTTATAAACACTTGTATATTTCATAACACGTAATTTCATTCAGAATAGCAATAACACAACAGATAGGACTACACTGCTTGTTAACCTTGTATACTCTTTCAGTAGTGAAGTCATTATTCCAGTGGCAGTCGCTCATAAGACTAAGATGTAGGTTTCCCAGTTCCTGGGGATTCTTTTAATCATATTGCTGAGACTAATGACCTATTGGTAAATTAATCCCTGATGCAACTCCATGGACATCTACAGGTTTAAATCTAGCTTCATCTCTGCAGCTTCTAAGGCTACGTTGGGTATTGGTTACTGGTACCTTGGTGGCACGGAACTGCTGCATTTCTGCATTGCAGTGGGCACAGAGGCGAGGCTAGAAATTCGCTTCCAAAGTCCTCCTCTCTAGCATGGATTGGGTGACAGAGGGCAAGCCAGGAGGGAGCAGAGATGGCCCACTGCATCTATAATTACGCAGAAGAGTAACCACAAAACCTTGCGTTGGGGGTGTGAGATGGTTACAATCCTTATTTAAATGGAGAAACTATGACTGGAACCAGAAGGATTGTGCTCCACTGTTGTTTTTTACTGATCAAACCATTTAATAGGTATCTGTCCATACCCTAATCTTCAGAGGGCAAACCACAAGTAACCATCTACGTTCATGAGCAATGTCTCATTGAAGTGATTAATATGTTCATTTACAAGGCAAGGAACAAATATTGCTACTCTCAGATTTTTCTTCTTACCTCCACAACTTCCTCATATTCTTCTTCCTCCATGTTGAGGATATTGGTCTGTCTCTCCCCCACTCACTGGTCGTGCAGCAGATGAAAGAGCAAATATACAGTATTAGCCGAAAACTGAAATTACTCTGAAAAGCTAATAGTTAAATTCATAAAGAGCCTGGGTCATGGTTAGTAACGAGTCAGATTATTACAATGCTGTTGGCTAATTAGTGAAAGAAGCCAAACAACAGAGAGAACTGAAGTTGGGATCTGGAGTTACTTTGTTTCTGACTATTACAAGAAAGCATTGCATTAAATTTCAAACACACTGATATAAATTACAATTTTGGAAAAATATGTCATTCCAATGGTTGTAAAACCAATGCTGGAATTCAATGAAAATAAGAAAACAAACAAACAAACAAAAAAAAAGAGGAAGAGGTTTCTTGAAGTATGATTTGATATTTTTCATTACAACAAAATTATTCGAAGATTATTTTTTTTCTCTGTGACTATATTCTATATGATTCCATCACATTATTTAAGCTCCTATTTGAATGGGAGCGTTATCTGTATATTCTACTATATCCATTCACAAGTAAAAGCATGATGTAGAAAAGGATTGTAAATATTCTTTTTAAGTGACCTTAGGTTAATGAGGCAATTTCTGTCCTCCCAGCATTAGCCTATATAGATGCTATGCGGTTGGGGTTTTTTTACCTCTTGTGGCTTATTTCTCTGTATTTCTTCAGACCTGGAAAATATGAAAATCCATACAGTCGGCTGAATTCTGAAGCAGAGATTACTGTCAGAACCTTTTAAATGAATTAATTATCACAGTGATTTTGCTATGAGGCAAAGCTGCGATTTTCCACCCGAGACTGCAGCCCTGTTTCTAATGTTGGTCAGGGATGAGGCTTCGGAACAGCTGTTCCTGAGTCCAGAGATATTTGCCGTGTAAGCTAATACTGCCAAATGATGGGCTGGTTCCCTTTAGCTGCCTAAACTGCAATTCCTTCTGAGGCAAGTGAAGTCTAGTAATGCAGGTTAAATATAGGAACATGGGACACTGTCCCTTTTTCGTTCCAAAGCGTTGAGAAAAACTACTAAAAAAAAATATAAAATATCGATTTGTTAAATGAGATGTTAAGTATTAAAATAACTTAAGAATAACTCAGTTAGTAACGTGTGAACAAGTAGGCCAAAGTTTATGAATAAATCCAAGAAGTGGGGGCTGCATATAAGGGTGGAATCTATACAAACTGTCACTATTATATCCTTCAGTTACACTTCCAAAACACAGTTCCAGGTCCTTTCCTCTTACTGCAATTTGCAACTAGGCATTGAAAAAAAAAAATCACAAAATCTGACTTCCATGGGCAAGGCATGACAACTACTCCCCAAAAACTACAGTATCCGGAGACAGCTCGAGATCCTATTGCAAGGTAAAGAAGTGAAACACAATTAAAATGTTCTTACCAGCAACATCTAGCAAATATCCCTAGGAGCAAAGCCTCTCCAGTCCTCCCTCCTGAGCAGCACTGGGTGAGAGCGAAGCTGGGTGCGTCGGCTCCTAATTACGCATGTGGCTACGACAGCCAATCTGGCTCCAGCCCGCTCGAGTTTCAGCCCTAAATATATTTGTGGTGACCCCGGAGGAGGCCACCTGTTCTCAGCAACACGAAGGAAAAGGGAGCCGGGCACTTCTGCGCTCCCGAGGAACCCCAAAACACACCAGAGCTCGAGTGAACTTCACCAGGTCTTGGCTGAAATGGATCCCCAGGCAAATCCAAGGGAACACTCAAATGGAAAAATGCACGTTTCTTTCTGTCAGAGTTGATAATAATAGCAACAACAACAATAACAACAACAACAACAATAATAATAATAATGAATTTGAATTGACAGAGACAATTTCATTCCTATATTGCACCTGAATCAAAACTAACCGAATTCAAGAATCTCTGAACTTCAGAGAAAGGAGAGAGGAGTCTAGACTTCGAACTAAGTTTTTTTATATAAGGCTGTCTTTAATTTCATCCTTTAAGAAGAGCTGAAGTGCTTTATGAACTTAACTTTATGCAAATCACATGCTGATAGTTTTATCACTTCTTATGAAATCTTACATAGTTGAACATGTAGACCCAGGAACACGTGAAAACTGACTACTTTCATTGAAAAAACTTGCAAGGAACCCGATTAACAGTCAATACACCTGGTGAAGGAAGACTAAGAATACAGGAATTTTGGAAGGACAGGAATTACGTGATGTATGGAGTAGAATCATGGTAATGATAACAGAAGTGACCTCTTAGGTCATCGAGTCTGCTCACATTATAGGATTGGCTTTAGTTCTTTAAATAGGCTGCCCAGGAAAATGGTTGAGGCACCATCCCTGGAGATGTTTAAAAGACGGGTTGACATAGTCCTTAGGAATATAGTATAGTGATTTTTATTGCTGCTTTTTTCTTTTTTTTTTGGTCAGAGTTAGGTTGATGGTTGGACTAGATGATCTTTAAGGTCCCTTCCACCTAGACAATTCTATGATTCTATGATTTAAAAGCCAGTATCAACAATGAGCTCTTTTCACGTACTGTATCACATAATTCAGTAAAAGATTGTCAGGAGCCCTTGAGAGACACTCTCTTGTTCCTTAACTCTTTCCAGAAGCTAATATTTATATCCAGATGAAATATCATATCTCATTCACTACTGCCAAGTATTTTATACTCTGCACAGAGCTGTAGATCCTTCCCTTTCTCCTTTAGGCAAGCTCCCATTACTTAGCATTTTGCTTTACTAGGCAACCCTTCTCCTTTTAATCTTATTTCTGTTTATTTGAAAGACCTTCAGTTTCTCAACATCTTTTGAAGATGTCCAGAAATGAGTATAGCAAGTTGATGGATTCTCATGGGAGCAATGTCAGTATAACCTTCTGCTCTCCAACCCAGATCCTGTGTCTGTGCATTCCAGAAATAACTCACAGAGTCATTTTTTCTCCCGAGTACTGCTTCTCACTTGATTGGGTGCATAATGTGACATCTACATAAGTGATGAAAAACATTTATGTAGTGAAGGGCCAATATTTTTTTTTTTATTAAATACGTAATTCATTATTGTCGTTTCCAGCTCAAATCTCCCTTGATGCCAAAATTAGCGCCATGGCGGGTAACTCATCCCTCTTCTTGGTTCTTTTCAGCAAGTCTCTGTTCATGGCTTCTTTTTCAGACTTAACAGTTGTACTTTGCATTACTCTTCCTCTAAATGGTATTCCCCTATAGTCACTGCTACAATATTGGATATTATTATGCCTCATTCCAATCACCTGATTTAAACCGGGTTTGCTAGATCAACAGAAGCTTGTATTTCTCCATCCTGATGGTTATTCTGGCAAAATTAGCAAGTGTTTTCAAACAGGATGCAATTTTCTGCGCAGTTCTCTTGCCAGTTCCTGCAAACAACATCTCCTTTAGTGATACACACCCAGGTTACCAGAACATCATCTTCAGATTCTTTTCCATTTTCTTCTTATTTAGAAATACCTTTCTTTTACATCTTTTCTTATTTAGAAAAACACCAAACAAGGCCAAAATTACGTGCAGGCTGCAAGTACCACTTTTTCTGGACTACTTCTGTCTTTGGTGTGAAACACGTCAGATCTTTAGCAGTTCAGGACTGGAAGCAAAGCATGAAATAACCCATCAAAATTACAGAAGTGGTTTTAAGAACCAAAAGCATTATTGCTGAAATGAAAAGTTGGTCAAAACATAAGATTTATGTTCTGACATCAGAATAGGAAGAGGGGAGGAGGATGCTCTTGAGTCACCTACAGCTGCCAGAAGAATCTTTCAATTCTTACGTTTGCTGGTTTGCTCCTTCAGCTCCAAATCTCAGGGACCAACTCTGACAGAACTATCACTATGAGCTTCATTTTTTTTTAAAAACTGAAAAAACCCCAAACCACTGCATATTCTGTGATTTCTACTCAAGCCCACAATCTCTTACTGAAGATTTAGCATTCACTTACATAAATGCTTTCATCTACCTACAACACCTACCAATACGTGGCTCTTTACACACCTGTCTATATATAAATAAATTGTTATTTGTGTATTTATACATAATAACTGAACACCTGCCTGCATACCTTCACATATGTCTATACGTTGGTTTCCTCTATGGAAATAAACTACTATGCTCATTGTTACATTTCGTAACATTCACTTCTCTGGATGGTTAAAATGTCAATGATACATATTCATATTGAAATATCATCAGTATTGCATGCTGAAGTAGAATATGAGAATATGCATGAGGCAAATGGAATACTGATTCCCTTAATATTTTTTAATTGCTTTATTGTGAAAAAATGTGTCTGTGACTTGGATTTCAAGTCACTGCTTGCTGGAATATTCTGAGAATACCAACTGGATTTCTGGGGGACAAATGTTCCAAAGGCAATAGAAAAATTCTGCTGCAGGTGACAGCCTGGCAGGTCTGCCCCAGGTTAGCACACCAGAGCAGACTGTTTTATCCACAACCTATAAATATGCATATGCTCAGCAGTTTTGAACTAAAAAGAACGGTGCAAGATGACTAAGGTAGAGGAAGATGTTGTTTTACATTTAAATGGTCCAAAATTTTAAAGCAGAAGATGTTTTCTTGTACTTAACTTCTTAAAATATTGCCCTATTTATCAAACTAACCATTTGGAGCAGGGAGAAAGGAAGGAAATAACATGTGACCTTCTCAGGATTTATTTAGGAAGTATATAATACAAGAGCTATGAAATAGCAGCCTACGTTTACTTACTCCCCTGACCCATGCAGCATTTGCATACAAAAACTCATTGCTTTTTTATTAGAGCTGCGTGCAGTTCATGTTGTGAGACAGCCTTCCACCTATGAAAAATCATGGAATTGTCTGGGTTGGAAGGGACTTTCAAGATCATCTAGTCCAACCATCAACCTGACTCTGACAAAAACCATCACTAAACCATGTCTCTAAGCACTGTGTCAACCCGTCTTTTAAATACCTCC
>JAOXJM010000079.1:1961482-1973138 GCA_026413425.1 Tringa solitaria | reverse complement strand
GGTTGCTCCAAGCCCCCTCCAACCTGCCCTTGAACCCCTCCAGGGCTGGGGCAGCAGGTGGTTTCTCTCTCACGCCTGCAGGAGCCCCTCTGTGGAGAGAGAAAATTTACAGTTTAAAACCGTGCTTGGGGAGCAGCTCGGCCTTGTTACATTAAAACATTCTTAAGAAACTAATCATTCTCCTCCTAGCTTTGTTTCTCAAGACGTGTTTTACAGGAGTCTGGGTGAAAAATAAGATACTGAAAGTTCTTGTGAAGACTCGTCCTATCAAGTTCAAGCCTTTCCTTCATCTACCAGCAACCTCTACTCAAGTATCTCATCAAATATATTTAAAGCCTTTCAAAGTAAATAAAAAATTCTCAACCAAGAATGCAACTGGATTATTTGCTGCTGAGCACACTGTATACAGCTGAGCATTTCCTAAGAGCACAAGAAAATCGTATGGCAGCAGTACGGGAAGATTAAGGACCTGCACGGCACCCCCCGGCTGAACGGCCACCGTCCCTCCAGGAGGAGACCAACCCTACGCCCCGGCCACCATCGCCCACGGGCTCTAAAACGATGCTCAAGCACCCCTGCGAACGGTAGCACCCACGTGTCGTGCTCAACAAATCCAAAATTATTATAATATGCATTTAGAATCACAGAATTGTCTGGGTTGGAAGGGACCTTTAAGATCATCTAGTCCAACCACCAACCCAACTCCGATAAAAACCATCACTAAACTTGAAAAAGGAGTTGCCCAGTTTACTCTGAAAACGGTATGGCGACTCTAAAATGAAGACATTTTCTGGCCACCTTGATATAAACAGTTTGGTTTATTAGTTGTTTACAAGGCTCTAATTCCCATCTGTTAATCCATGTTTCCAAGCTCTACACACAGGTAAGAACGGGCTCTCTCTTCGGATTCAACAGGACAAGGACCGCGGCAGCGTAACGGCATTTACACTGAATCTTTATTTATGTACCAAAAAACTAGACAATTTTCATCGTTACTATTCCATAACCTGCATCTCTTTGCATCACCCCAATAGTTTGCCTACACAAATATATATACATACACATATATATATTTGGAGGGGAAAAAAACCCCAAACACACCACCTTCCAATTCTGAAGAATCAGGGGCAAAAATCAAGAACAGAACAAAGGAGTTAATAACAAGAATTAACTCTGAAGCCGCCGACTGTTCTGTAGTTTTGCATCTAATTCAACCTCGTATTAAAGAGCCACATTGGGAGAGAATAAATCACTGCAGCCTGGGCTACGGAAGAGTAATGACATGGCCTGGAATTTAAAAAGTGGTAATATAGTACTTTTTTTTTGATCCTATTATGTTTTAATTTAAAAAACTAACCAACTAACCAAAGTAAAAAAAACAAACCACAATTAAGAGAACACAGCAGTCTGTAACTTTCATACAATCACGGAAAAAAAAGGCCCAAAGTTACATTTTCATTTAAAACCTCTTATTTCCAGTTTCCCAGAAGGAAGTGCCGGAGCCAAGGCTCATCCCAGCAGCAGGAGATGCTGAAATCACCCACGGGAGATGCCCCGTTGGTGGATGCAGAAGTAAAACAGTGGGAGTTTAGCCACAGCCAACACTTCTCTTGGGCACAGTTAAAAAGAATAAAGGTATTTAATGCTAAAAGCATCCAGGAATACCAGTGCAGTTCACCACTGATTTTCATTTCCATTCTATTTCAAACCAGCCAGCACAGAGTTATTACCAGACTCGTCCCAAATGCCAACTACTCATCCCCGGCTCGGCAGAACGGCACATTTCACCCCAAAACCACCCAGACAACCCCACACTCCAGGGCAGAAACCAGGTCTTTGCTTGAAAAGTTTCACCGCAACACGTACACACTCAAGATTTAATGCAAACAGTACAATTCCCGCAAGTGCTTTCAGCTTAAAATGACAAATAGTGGTAGTTTTGCAAGAATTAGCAGTTCTGAAGCCACCTGTGAGCGTGTACGGACCCTCACGCGCAGCCCCTCACAACAGTTCCACACCAGACCTGTGTCTCACCTCGCCAACATCAGCTACAAGAACTGGACGAGTTCCCTTCAGCTAAACGAAAATCAGATTTTAAAAGTCAGAAAGCGGTACAGGGGGGAAACAATTCAAGGAATGTTACGATAAAATGTCAGGAAAAGTTACTTTAGAGACTCATAACTGAGTTTTATTATAATTAATAGGTTTTAAAAAACTTTTAGCTGAATAAACATGCCTAAATTTCAGACTCAGAAGTGCTCGAGCCGGGAAACGCAGCCCTCGCCGGTCTCGATATTAATTTGAACAACTAATTTTGTATATTCTGGAATGAGCTTTTATTGCACTGTCAGCGTTAGCCACGTAATTTATCCATTTCTTTCCAAAAGACGACAAACTTTTTAGGAAGAGAAGTACAAACTACAAGTGACCGAAAGGAACATGACCCTGGCTGTATGATTAATGCGCGTACACACGGGCTTTGTATTTAGGTGATACACTATAAGTAGCTAGTCATTAATATACTCATCTGAAACGTTTACTTTCGACTCAAAGACTGAGGGGTTCAGTGCTGGAGGTTCACGTTCTCATCCAGGACTGGGCAGAGGCTGAGGACGGGACCGTGGCTGCAGGACTGAAGGTCTTGGCAAAGGTGGCAGCGAGAAAGTGGAGGATACGTTGAAAACACTCATCAAAACACAATACAGACACAGCTTAAAGAGGCTGGGTTACCATCCCGCTATCGTATACTGCCAATTCTTCAATTTATAAGCCATAAAAGTGCTCAGGAATTCCAATCTGAGGGGTTTTGGGTGCTGTTTTTTAAAATCTCTGTGCAGGAGAATAGGTCTGTTCTTGGCCAGCTCTTCTCCTCTCCCCAGTGGTTGACGCAGGGAGCGTTTAGACAAGAGCAACACTGGGCTAAGGATTTACAGAGAATGATTTACAGCCTTCAAGGTACAGCAGCCTCTTCTGACCTCATTCAGCATCAGCTGAGTTGTCTCCATTTACAAAAGCTTAAAATCCTCATCCAACTTGTGTCCTTGCTCACAAGGAACCCGGCTGGAAAGGCGGAGGCCGGTACAGGGATACAATCCTCTCGGGAATAAAGGCTACAATCTGATGGTAAAAACACCTCCAAAAATTTTCTGTACAGTATAAAAACCAACCAGTAAAACCCTCCTAAGGCAAGAGTATCATTTCTGCTTCGGATTCTAAAGCACGTTGGAAAAAAGTTACAGTGGCAACCGCTTATAATGTCTCATTTTTGTACATTTAATATATTTGCCGCAACAATTATATTCAAGTCACATTTGCATTTACAATACATCAGAACTATATGCAAAGATGTCTTTCTTAGTGCCACTCCTCATGGCACCAAATCATTCCTGTCCCGTAACGCTCAACGATGCACCACTCCAAGGCTTAATGTTACATTCCTTTGAATTGGCTGAAAAACTACATTTCAGACACAATTCATAGAATCATAGAATTAGTCCAACAGCAGCAAAGTTAATGCTTTACTGGCCAATTAAAAAGGAACTACTTACACCAGGATGGCCACAAGGCCAAGCTTTCTTGGATTAAGTTATTTAAACAGAGTTTCTGGAGAAGAATTCCAGGTAACCAGTCTGATAGAAGGACAAATGCCGTACTTCCTCTCCCAGAACACGCTGGGTACGGTACCTCTGACAAACGGGAACGCGCTGGGAGCGCAGAGGGTGGAAAGAACTGTAATAAATACATTTATCATAAATCAGGTTAAAGCTGGTGTGTAGGGAGGGGAAAACCCCACTGATTTAGATGCTTTTATAGAAATAGATCTATTTGAAGAAAAATGGAAATTGTAGCACAGGAAGAAAAAAGCTGATCGGGGATTATATTTAATAATTAATTATGATTAGTTTCAGGCACTTGAGCTGCATAGACTATAGGAGGGGCCTGTCGGGTACGTTTAACATTCACACATGCACACCCAGGAACGTACTACATAACACACAGGAAAACAGCTGTTAAGCCTCCCTGAACAAAGAAAACAAGAAAAAAAAAAAAAGGCTAAAAAAGAATCTAGCTAGATCCCTGTTCATATTTTCCAAGTTCTACATCCCACCTTTCCTCGCAATTAAAAAGCTCGTGGAGCTTTCAGATGAGAGTGGCAGCGTGCTGTAGAGCTGATTTACCAAGTTCATTATTTGCCAAACCAAGAGAAACATTGGAAGTATTAGATTATTGAAACGTGAGTTACTGCTGTGGTTTTTTTGCCAGTAAAATGGCATTCTGCAGCATCAACTTAATAACCGTTTTTAAAGACCCCCTCCCTTTTTCTGTATAAATATCCTAAGAATGAATTTCACGAAGAACAAAGGCAAAGCGATCTCCAGCTTCAGCCAAAAGCCAACACCACAGACGGAGGGAGAAGAGACAAAAGCAACACAAATCCAGGTCATGACTCACGTTAAAGACAATCACTTCCAAACAATGCCCAGAGAGGCCGAAAGCAGCATCGAGGCAAAGTTCACTTGCTTTTCTAGGGACAGAGTTGTGGGAAAAAGTGCGAATTGTTCTACGGGGAAAAAAGAAAAAGCTGGAAACGGGAAGCATGTACAAAAAGGGTTTGTGTGTTCAAGAGTTTGCTCTTCTCCTCCTCTACTACGGGGCTAAATTGAAGAACAGAAATTTCTAACATTAGGCAAGGTACGTGGAAAAGGCCCATCACAACCACACTACCATGAGGGCACAGACTTGGCCGTTCCTCTAACGATGATCTCATTAAGACCCGAGCCAACACTGGTTCTCAGAAAGAACCTTCAGGCAAAGTTTCCTCCAACAACTTCCACTGCCGTGCCGGGGTGAGGCTATGGAAGGCCCCGCTTCTGCTGTGCGGGGTGAGAACCTGGAATCCTCACCTCTGTTTACAAGGGGGTGACAAAGAGTTTCCCAACTACTATAGACAAAAGTCACCCTTAGAGACTGCAAATCCAGCACTTAGGAGGAAGGTGTGTCTTCCTCTGATGCCCAAGCCCCACTCAGGGATGCCACAGGCAGGCGATGCGTCAGGAAGCGTTGGCCAACGCTGAGTTCTTGCTACATCCACCTTCTAAGATGCTGCAAGATCCCAACACAGGTAGAGAAGACGACTCACCATGACACATGCCATGACACACACCTTTTTTGCAGTCAGGTTAAGGCCAATCAATCCCCACCCATCACACAGACAAGGATTTACTCTCTGGGGCAGAAAAGCCATTGTTCCACCAGGCCGTGTCCGTGGTCATCCCAGCTCCCTGCTGAGGTCTGTCCCACTTGGGAAACAACGACGGAGCCAACCTCACGGTATCTTAGAGGCCACAGAAAGTGGAAGTGGCCGGGACACAGAGAGGGAAGAGGAGTAAACATAAGAGGGCTGGTTGCAACATCAGCCATCCCTGGAAAAACCACCCCACTTCCATTATACAGGCGTCCCAAGTCCTAACAAATTCCAGCAAAGGAGTAAGCAGCCAATTCCAGGGAGAAGCAGGTATCAGAGCACCCCTGTGTGATGTTTCTGACATTAACAGCAACAACTCCTCTCCTTAAAAACAAACAAAACCCCAGCACGCACAACCTCAGGGCAAAGGGCTGCGGTATTTAGCGGTACTGAAGGAAAACATGTGAAAGGGACGAAGGGGGAGACATAACACTCAAAAACCAAAGGCTCAGGTTTATAAGCAAGTCTGCTTTTTCTTTTTCTTTTTTTTTTTTTTTAAGACTAGAAAACATACAATTCCATTTCATAGGCAAGTGTGCACAGAGCTCATTTCTTGAAGATACTGTCAGATAAACTGAGAAAGTCTTTGCGTGAAATTGTTATTTCTTCAAACAAGTATACATTTTGCAATACACCAGTTAAATACCGATATCTATGTGCATGCACTAGAAATATATGCATGTACACGTTAAAATGTTTAACAAAGACAGCAGATTCCCTAGCCAGTGAGCATCATAAAGAGATACCAAAAATATATTAAAAAGTTAAATTCTTTACCTGCCTTTGTTAAATACAGACTTTTGAAACTGCCTCCCTTTCTTTTCCCCCCAGATTCACACCGTGATCCCCGGAGAAGCAGGCAAACGGGAAGGCAGGTGCGCTGACGAGATTATCCCAAAACCAAAGAGAAGCACCTTAAAAAGTTCAAACTAAGCTTTTTTTTTTCCCCCCTCTTTAAAATGTCTTTTCCATCCTTACCAGACGTATGAGCTAAGAGAGAGAAGGACATTTTAAACGAGGATTTATTTCATTTTGCTGTAACCCAAAACCCAAGGCAAACGCCTCTGCTGAAGGCTACGTTCACTTCCCCAATACTGACGACGTCTCAAACCACCCAACTCATCCCACTGGCAAAGCCTGGCTCCTGGGAAACAAGGTAATTCCGAACACCCTCCATCCCGGTAGGTACCACAGGGAGAAAAGCCGCCCACGTCGTGCTCTGACACTTCCTCACAACTCACCTGGGGGCCACGCAAAGGAGTTCTATTTTTCAAGAAGTGCTGCCCCCGGAGCTTCCGTGGGGCCACGACGCAGGGGGCACTGACAGCCTTTCAAGTAGTGTCATCTGGTGTGTTCCCCAGCCCAGGTCCATCCGCCGCGTATCCACACACGTACATTTTTACGCTAGCACAGAGAAGCGTGCCTTCCTCTGAAAAACACTTAGTAAAGAGCATGACTTGTTCTGTTAAGATTCCAGTAGGATTTTCAAACACTTTTGTGCCTCTTTGGTTAAGAATAAAAGTAAGAGAGATGCTGTTTTTCCCTTTATGACAGCTAAAGGTACTTGTACCAGAGGTGACTCGGCAAAGAAGAGTACTGCACAGAAAGGACAGCAGTACCACAGGACAGCGGGACACGAGCTTTTTGGAATCACCCAATCCAATGATGACTACCATAAAAAAAAAAGAAAAAAAAAAAAGAAAATCTGTTTCATTTTCAAGTCTTTGGCAAATACTTTACTGTTTGCCGACACTGCAATTTGAAGTTCAATCTGTACAGCCTCCCTAACTGAAAAATCACGTGAGAAACAAGCAACAGTCTGAAGAGAGAGTTTGCTTTATGAAGTTCCGGTGAGCCACGTGTCTGATGGACGCTACAGCCGGACGGGGAACCCAGGAGGAGAAGTTGTGACACGTTGACCATGTCAAATGTTAGTACTACTGCCAACATACTCATTCAGCTTTACACACTGCTCTCAACAGATTGCAATTAACCTAAAATTGAGGTATAAATATACACAAATATGTACAGTACACATACAGGAAAATATTTTTGCATTTGTAACATCGGTAACCTTAAAAATACTGGAAAGTTGATATCTATGCCATTGATTTGTTTGCTAATTTACTGGAGTAATGAAGCCAACATCTTCAACTAGAGAGGACTACAATGGAATAATAAAACTCAGAATTAAAAGCTCCTTCCTCTCGCTTCAATCTTCACCACGCTCAAGGTTGGGCTGTTCCGAGCGGCTGTATCTTGAAAAGAAGGTTGATCACAGCTTTTAAACGCAGCCTCAGAGGAAACCAAACAGGAAACCAAACTGGAGCCTCAACTGCATCTTGCTTTTTGCTGAATGGTCTTAATTTATATACACGTACGTGTGTGTGCATCTATGTAGAAAATAAAGTTGAAATCAGTTCAGTATAAATACATCTAACCCATTAATTCTGCCACTGTGAAGGTAATCATGGGTACAGCTTGTTTCAAGCAATGTCTGTGCAAAGAGGTCATTAAAAATCATCTGATCTTAAGTCTTGACATCATCCATTCGAGTCCTTGGCACAGTCTGCAAACAAAAGAAATAGTTTTTAAGGAATAGCATGCACTTCTGGGTATAACTTCAAAGATCATTCCACAGCACCGATTTCATTTCTTCCTAAGAACTCTGCAATTCTGACTGAAGGAATCATTTCCAGAGGCAACTCGCTCCGAGCACAGCATTTCCTAGATCTTAACTCCAGGTGAGAGACTTCAGATCCCAGCACTTCAAGACATACACTGAAGTTTTCTCTAGTTATGATTATTCTTAATAAACCAGAAGAGATTTTAGGTCTTTCCCACCCTCGCTAGGCCCAAATCATACACAGTTTTATCACTGCGAGGTGAGACTGTGGATTTGCTGTGAAAGTTGGTTTTCAGATCACACTGATCCCAAGTCAGCATGTTCTGAGCCCAAAAATCTTCAAGCTTAATTATCAACAGGAGAGGAATAGTGTTAAAACCAAAAACCATGATAAAAATACCAAAATAATCCAAGACTCCCCTCCTAGAGACAAGAATGACTCTTACCCCTCTCCAGTTAGAGCACAGCACGCCTGAATGTGCCACTGGTGATCCTTAATTGAAGTCAGCTTCAGGAACTGAGATATTTCAGCTACTGTCATACACTCTTTAACATCCTGCTTGTTAGCAAAGATCAGCAAACCCGCTTTTTTTAAGTCCTAGGGAGAAGGAAGAAAAAAGAAGATGGTTACAAATCAGCCCTCAGAGGGAAAAGATGTGATACCAAACTAGAGAACCTTAAGTCCTAACAGAAAAAACTGAACTATGAAACACTGCAGGCTGATTGACGCATAACTTCAAAAAAATCTTTTGATCCGGCAGATCAAACGTCCAATTTTTGTCTGGAATGACCTGTAAAACTAGGTATGGTGTTTTGTAGTGCCCTGTGAGGATGGGAGGCACCCTGTATCCGTGTGTGCAGGCACGGTACTGCCACACACCTCTCCGACAGCCCAGGCCCCCCCTTTAATCCTGGCCTCCCAGGTGACTCCTGCCTCTGTATCCAAACCCCTCCATTCTTCTGGCTTTTCCACAGACACCCCCCCCCACTTTTATGTGTTACCATACTGTTAAAACCGATTTTAGCCCCAAATGAGTCGACTGTGCAGCAGTTCTTACACAGGGCAACAGTGGGTCGCCCCACCAGAATGTTTCAAGCACCGGTAAAACCCATAAAGGATGCTCTTTCCTCGCTGCAGCCCTCGGCCAGGGAAGTCCCACCCATTGAGGAGCTTTAAGGCTGCCACCGACAGCGTAAAGCAACCTGTGGTAATGTTTTATTTAGAGGATACACAGAAAATCACCACTTACACTGCTTCAGCACCGAAGGATGGACATCTACACTAACAAGCACGTTGCAATAAACTTCTTTATGAGGCCTATGCAATATTTAAAACCTGAGTGCTAACAATTTAGAGAACAGCCACTCCAGGGGCAAGCTTATTTTATCTCAGGCTGCTTGGAATTACACTAGTACAGGCATGTATTATTGAAAAATCTGTCCCTCTGAAAGTAAAAAAGTCTCTCCAGGAAGCCCAGACAACTCACTCACTTAAATGCCTACCAGGCACATTAATTTTTACAAGCAGTAAAATTAATTCCCAAAGGATCTACTGTACTGGTCCACAAAACAGCTAGAACTGACCTGGGCAACTCAATTTTGCCTGAACAAAAATTCAGTTGGACTGGTTTTCAAGGACCACAAGGAAAAGCTATTCTAAATAAATATCTGACTTCTATTTCAGCTTCTATATATTATTGTTCTCTTCAAACGTCACAGCATCTGGAGAGGTAGCAGAACATACTGCAAACATCCTGCTGTAAAACAATGGGCACATTTACTGTGAGACGGGGTCTTTCGCAGCACAGACACAGTCTCCCAACGCGAAGCGAGGGCATTCATGCTGCTTGGGGTTCCAGACTTCCCTCATTTCAAAGTCAGCTCGTTAACAACTTCCACATCTTCCTTTACAGATTACGAGAGAGAAGATGCAGATTTCGTTCAGCGACTGCAACAGACATCTCTGAAATGCTAAACACAAAAGCAGTAGCCCCAATGGCAACAGACCTCCCACGCCACATTAAACACTCCACCACTACCAAGAAAGCCAGCCCTACTTTATTAGAATTTATTTTATTAAACACAATTTTAATTTAAATACCAAAATTTATAAATTCAAGACACTAGGAAAAACACTTGTTTTTTTCTCAAACGCTTCAGATTACCATGACCACTCAAAGGAAACGGACAGGCAGCCATTGCCCTTCCTGCAGTCAGCTGCTAAACAGTGGCTGTAGTTTAAATATAGATGTAATATTTTGGGATATAATGCCGTGAACGTTTTGCACACCTTTGTATTCTGACACTTAAATTTGGAAGCTCATTGTCCTCGGTGTCATCTCATACAAACTGATCCAGTTTGCACAGAACTTGCCTTACAGGTCCCCCCAGTAATCAAGCCTATATAAAGACACCTGCAGCATAAATCAGGGCTGTGGTCCTGCGGCGCTGCCTGGATCGATTAAAGTCTTTGGGACATCCAGGTCATGGAATAGGTGTTCCTTGGCTCTTAGAGCAGTTCCAGCATTCCTGAATCAGACCCAGACAGCTCAGTTTGAGACCTGACACGGGGCTCAGTTTTAAAGAGGGTGATTACAAGCTGGCAAATTGTGCTTTCATTCTCTGATTCCAAATACAAACAGAATGACTGCCACAGGCAGTCTGCTTCTTCAGTTTGATAGCTGGTTGCTATAAGACATTATGAAGGCTGTGAAAACAGAAAACATCAAGCAACCACAAAGCTATCAAAAATAGTAATTAAGTTGCTGGAGGAAACAATGTATTTTTTAAAATGATCTCATTCAGCTATTAACATGGATTGAAGCGCAAAACACACAAAAGTCATTTATAGGTCCTAACTTCTGTTTAACAGAAGCATTCAGAAGTTGAAAAGCTACTTTTGCAGGCGTTCTTTTTAGTAATTTGGTGTTAATTTACAGCTTTATTAGGAACTTCACAAAAGATAGAGGCTCTAGCAGGAAGAAGTCAGATGTGAAACCTGCAGCTGGGAGAACACAACTGGTGACGTTTGCCCTGGGCTTGACTGGGGAGGCCTCTCTCCATTCTGGTCTGTCTCCAGCCAGGGGGTGTAAGAGCTCTCACAAACAAACAGCCTGCAAACCTGCTCCCCTTCACGCCCATCATCCAGGTCTTACCCACAATAAATATTAAAAGAAAGAAAAACACAGGGTCTACTCACCTCATGTGCTAACATTTTATACAGTTCTTCTTTAGTCACAGAAATCCTCTCTCTGTCTGTGCTGTCCACAACGACTATCACAAACTTTAAAAAAGGTGAAAAGTTGTTAGTCAGAGAACAAACTCTATCTTTCTGGCCACACACTTGTCAGCAAATAATTTGTTGCAGCCTTAAACAGGTAAACTGTACCAGCTTCCTCCCCACACTTCAAATACTAACATGCAAATAGGTATTTGTGAGGGATTTAAAAAACAACAACAACTCTGTACTTCAAGAGCACACATGCAGATAGCTGCCACAGCATCTTAGAGGGAAGCACAGGAAAACTAAGTTAATTATTATAAAAAATAACTTTTTTTTAAAAAACACCATTGATATCATATAGGAAACTGTGACTTAGATCATTATTTTAATCAAATTCAGTATAAGTGCTGCAACTTCACCGCTAAAGAGCTCCTAAAATTCTTGGGGGTGCTTCAGTAAATCGATCATGGGAGCTTGCAACTCAGGAGTAACAAAAGTTCCTCCTCATGTTGAGATGGAATTTCCTGTGTCCCAGTTTGTGCCCGTTGCCCCTTGTCCTGTC
>JAOXJM010000079.1:1943737-1961336 GCA_026413425.1 Tringa solitaria | reverse complement strand
TCCAGCTGAACAGCCCCAGGTCCCTCAGCCTTTCCTCAGCAGAGAGATGCTCCAGACCCTTCATCATCTTCTACCGAACTCTCTCCAGCAGTTCCCTGTCCTTCTGGAACTGGGGAGCCCAGAACTGGGCCCAATGCTCCAGATGGGGCCTCCCCAGGGCAGAGCAGAGGGGCAGGATGACTGCCCTCCACCTGCTGGCCACGCTTTTCTTAATGCCTCCCAGGAGACCATTGGCCTTCGTGGCCACCAGGGCACATTGCTGGCCCATGGTCATCCTGTTGTCCAGCAGGACTCCCACGTCTTTTTCAACCTGCTCTCCAGCAGGTCAGCCCCAAACCTCTACCGATGTGGGGGCTTATTCCTCCCCAGGTGGGGGACCCTACACTTGCCCTTGTTCAACTTCATTAGGTTCCTCTCCACCCAACTCCCTCTCTCAGGTACGCTGTATTCCCGTCACCAGCAACGGCTACACCAGGACTTCCAGGAAAAAGGCCTTCAGTTCATTCTCACCTCGGTGTTTGTGTAGTAGGTGTTCCACGAAGACCGGAGAGACTCCTGCCCTCCGATATCCCACATCAGAAAGCGCGTGTTGTTGACCACTATCTCTTCCACGTTGCTCCCGATGGTGGGCGAGGTGTGCACCACTTCGTTCATGGAACTGCAGAGGGAAGAGAGCAGCTCGGTCAGACACTGCAGAAACCGGCACCATGGAGCATCCTGGGACTCCAAACTGACCCACCGCTATAAAAACTACACTTCACGCTCACTCTGAGGTAGAAAGCTTCGTGGGAGAATTATAGCAGGCAAATAGAGACAAGGTCTGATGGTGGAAGGTGAATAAAAATAAAAATAAATAAGAACAGCAACAAAAAAGGACTCAGTCTACTATATAATAATCAAATTATAAAGCCAAGAGAGCATTCATGAAGAAAACTATATTATAATTAATTAACTCATACAGCTGAGAGAATATTTGCTTCAGAAGCTGTTTTAAGCAGTCAGCTTTTCTTTTTCCAGGCTGATTTTGGCATGCATGGGAGAGAGCAGTTGTTTGCTTCAAGAATGTGGTTAAGCCACAAGATTTCCAAGGTTGCAGAAAAACAACAACTCAGCATCCAGCTCCAGCAGACGCGCTGCATCTCGCTCGCCTTCCAGTGCAGGCCACGAAGAACACGCTTTCCTCACAGTTCAGTCCCTTTATGTCCAAACCTCCTTCTCTCTCCCTTCTGCACAGCCCAATAACCCCTCATTTTGGGGAGAAATGCAGACATAAAGCATTTAAAATATATTGTTTTAGAGATACCGAGCACAACTTTGTGGTGAAGACCACCAGTTTCACTTCAGTAGCGATAACCAAACTACTCTGGATACTCCTCAAGTTGAAATCACTTAAACTCTACTCTGCAGGAATGTGCAAAAAAAGTAATTAAAGGCAGCTTCAAGGAAAATGTGAACCATTTTCAAAGAACTTAATTATTTTTTCTTCTGGTAATCTTGATGTATTTTTTCATTTTATATGAACATTTTTTGAAGCTTTAGCAGAGCTTTTACTTTAGCTTTTAGTTACAATGTCAGTAATTTGAGAGTTATAACGGTGCTGGAATATTTCCTGAAGAGGATAAAGAGAACTGAGGAGAAAAAGGGATGGTCCAGTGCTCTCCAAAGGAATCCCAGTTACCCTGTGCCTCAGCAGCCTAACGAGACACCTTCTCAGCCCACACATTTGAGACCAACTGTGTAAGGGAAAGAGAAGGACAAGAAGAAAGAACCATAAAATCAAATTAAGGATAACAATGACACCATAAGGTGCCTGTGGCTGACTTCATATTTAAAAACCAGATTTTAGCAGAGTTCTTCTAGCACTTGGAAGAGATGTATCACGAATCCCCTTCCCTTGGCTGAGCCCACAGCCCTTCACATTCAAGCTGCTGCCACCTTGCAGTTTGCAATACGATAGGTGGATTTTTCCCTCCTCCCCACCGAAAGAAGGTGAGCGTGAAGCTTAATGGCATTTCTAGACACCTGAGCACAAAATCCTAGGGCTGCCTGAGGGGAGGGAAGGGTTCTGAGTACAAGAACGAGAAGAAACAAAGTGTCTGTGGAGCTGCTGTGATCTGTTAGAAGAATCACCTCTCCAGTGTCTGCTGTGACCCTCCACCGCCTCAGAGCACTCACCAACACGAGCTGTCCGGCTAGTTATCTCTTGTGAAAAGAGTTAACCATATTAATTCATGCCCAGAACACTTATCTGTCACGAAGCAATGGTGAGAGAAAAAAATGGGATTATGCCCAGATGGAGGTATGGCTTAAGGAGGAGTCAGAGAGGAGGAACAGAGGACAGCACACATACGGAGCTCCATCAAAGCGGCAACCGGGAAGGGGAATGCAAGCAGAGAGAAGGGGAAGTCCTGTGGAGCTCAAACGGGTATAAAGGAAAAGGAGGCACACAGAGACCCACAAAAGGGAAAAGAAAACACTGAGACTGCAGAAATCAGAAGATGAGAAGAATCATGAGACGTCTGTGGAGGAAGTGGAAAGACACTGGCAACATTAAAATGCACTGAGGACAGCCCTCAGCTGCAGCAGTTACAAGTCTTTAAAAGTATTACTTCATTCCATTTATGCTTTTTAGAATCTCTCACTCTCAATTTAAATAACAACAACCACCTTCATCTTTCCACTTTCTCTGCAGAGCGTTCCAGGACATAAGTGGCTGGAAATGCTGCATGAGTTTCATGTTTCAGAAAGGAAAAGGCAGATCATAATTTGACAAACCCAAAACATTTTAAGAAAGCATATTTTAACTGTAGGATTGGACCAGCGTGGCCAGATCTCTTAACAGGAATTATTTTTGATACAGACCCAGGAATACTGCCTAATGCCAGACTGTTTCACGTGAGAAACTGCAAATCTGTTTCTCGTATAAAGAGACCTTGAGTTGCCTGTCCCACCTAGCGGCCTCCGAGTCGATGGACAAATTTGTACCTTTTTATCAAAACGCAGTCAAGGGCCAGAGATATGAAGCTCGTACAAGTTTCACACAAACCAGCAGCAAGGTTAACGTGAGGCAAACAGGAGCCAGCGCCGCTGTTAAAGGCAGAAGCTGCGGGACAGCGACCAGCGCCGGTGGCCCAAATAAAACCCCGGCCAGGCAGCACGGGCTGCCACTAGCCCCAGAGTTGAGCTGGCCAGTGCTCAGCCTTCCTCCTCCAACCCCACCACGAAGGACGTGGAAGCACACCTCGGCACGCAGGGGATGAGTCGTGGCAGGGAGAGGTCCGGCGTCGCTGCTTTGCCGCATCACTCCTGTGGCTAAACCTCACTACGATTGTATTTTATGGAGCTGGCAAACAGCCGACACGGTGACACCAAAGGCAGTTGTGATTAAGTGGTAACAGCGACCTAATCTGATAAATAGAAGCCCTGAACAAAACCTTGTTCATATACTAGGCAAAACACAGACCTTTCCAAGCCCTAACCACGCGCTTTGACTCACTGCCACCTGCACCGTCCAGGCTACGGGTGTAATTTTCAGCATAATGATCTCCAAGTGAAAGAAAAAAAAAGCAGCAACAAGTCAGAGTAACATATACCATGCACACATGCAACGTCATCCGCCGTTTATACTTACAATTGATAAAGAATGGTCGTTTTTCCTGCATTGTCCAGGCCGACAATGATTACTTTGTGCTCTGAAATAAAAATACCACTAGTAAGTCACATAGTTAACTTTGCTATCACGATAACAACTGCGTTATGAAACAAGGCTAGTGTTGGCATTTTGGACCGATTTCCTAAGCAAACACCGCCAAACTCCAGATACCACATTTCCTGGGCCACGGCTAAGAGTTAGTTTGTCTGCAGAGGGGTACAAACCCCACAGACTGTTCTGAGCAGGTAAGCGACTGTTGGTTCTTCCCCATCTGCACATCTACAGGAACAATTTCTGCGAGACTACATGACATTTTTTTTCCTTCTTGCTAGAGCAATCTCACACTGGAAGCCTTTCCCGAGCTTCCACACGTTTTTTGCAGCCTACAAGACGACTGTACTCTCTCTTCCCAGCTACAGCAGTTCTCCAGCACACCCGCTCACACACACCTTAGGCGTTCATTTCCAAGGCTGTACTTTTCTTATGGCCCACAACGTCCCCACCTCTTTGCAGAGAGTTTTTAAAACCCCCAGCAGCGCTGATCTGCACCGTAAGCAGGGCCATCCACCTGGCTCCCTCAGCGCCCTCCTTCCCCCTTTCAGCAGGTTTGGAACCCGGAGAAGAGATTTGCCTACGGATACTTTACAGCCTGCATTCATCCCATTTCATTTTAGACAAACCAACGAGTGCTCCACAAAACTACTCTGACACATACGCGAACGCATCTTGGAGCTCAACGCCAGAATCAATTATTGCTTCTATTTAGCACCTTCTTTCCCAAACAGCGCAAAAAATTGGACTGGAATCCTACAGCTGGTGTTGTGGAACGCATTCGAATTTGTGATTTCCAGGAGGAGTCAGCGCTGCCTGCTCTCAGCAAAATTACACAATTTTTAGTTGCACGAATAACCTTGGCTTCAACGGGACTATTCATGCAAGTAAAAGCTTTGTGAGAAGGGGCTTTCTTCCCTCCCCCCCTTTCCCCCCCCAGTGGTCCACAAGGGCAACAAAAAGCCGTTATAAGCCTGCCCAAGCTCCAGGCGGCCAGCGATCAATTCCTGCTGTTAGCAAAGTACACTGGCATTGACTCATCGCAGAGGAGGGAGGGAGGGGACAGGGGTCAGGTAAGTGGGGTTTCTTGGTCTGGATTTTATCAATATTGTGTGGTTTTGCAGAGTTGTCTTACGCACCGTCAAATATAAACTCCGGGTTTAATAACTTTGCATAACTGCACAATATTGTAAAAATATCTGCTTACCTGACCCCCCATAACTAGGAACTTTTGTTTCGGGTGGGATGCTGCCAGCATAGTGGATGTTAGGAAATCAGTTGGAACGGAAGGTCTGAGGTGGGGCTGGACGCTACAAGACAAAAATATTTTGTTGTGTTTGCACTAGGTGTTAATGGGCATTTAATTGGGACATTCAGCATGCACGTGCAAGAGCACTTAACTTCACTCAAAAAACCCCAAATTTAAAAGACATTATAAACACGGAGAAGAGCCTCAGCATGTGTTTTTACCGTCAAAAGTTACAACTCTCATTAAAACCTCACTGTAACGAGACAGGCGTTACAAATCTGAAGTTACTTCTAACATTTACTCCCCAAACAGCAGTTTTGCAGACGGGGTGGGGGGAAGGGGGGGGGCCTGACCACTCAAGGCCATTAACGAAGGGCAGGTGACAAGATGAGACTAGACCCTAACGACGCCACACAGCTGTAGTCCTTCAGCACACCTTAATAATTTAACAGCCAACCTTTCAGGGAATGAGCTTTTCAGCGACTTGCGAGAAGGAAAAAACAAAGGTTAAACCCAACCCCACGCCCCCCCCCCCCCCCAACTTTCCTGGCCGCAGGAAAGGACTCTGGGCCTCTTCACCTCAAGGCTCGTAGCCTTGTAGCCCCGGTGGCCACCGCTGTGGCGGTGACCAAAGAGGGCCCCCCCCGCCTCCTCCCCTCAGCCCAGAGGGGCCGCCTCAGCTCGCCGGCCATCGCCCCTCAGGCCCCCCGCCGCCTTCCCTCCTCCACCTCGCCCTCACCCTGATGGTTGAACAGCCTCCATATCCTGGTGAAGAGGATCCCCATCCTCAGCCGGGGCCCTCGCCGCCGCCGCCTCCTCCTCCTCCTCCTCCTCAAGCGCCGACCGCGGGGCTTCTTCCCCCCCTTTCCCCGTCTCCTTTTTCAGGGCCCGGCCCAGCGCCCGTTTCGCCGGCTGGGGCCTGGCCGCCTCACCTCAGGCTGGGACATCGCCGCCGGCTCCTTCTCGCCTCAGCCGGGGCCGCTTCTCTCACCTCAGCCGTGAGGCGGGAGGGGGAGAAGAAGCCACCGGCGACACGGCGGCCACCGTAGCGACGGGGGAAGGCGGGGGCTGACGCGTCGCTGTGACGTAGGACGGCGGCCGCCATTACGCGACGCCGCCTCAGCGAGGGGCCCCCTCAGGGGGCGAGCGCGGCCTTGGCGGCGGCGGCCCCTCGCTGAAGGCGCTTCCCCCCTCCCTCAACAAACACACTTTTAAACGCTTTATACTTTTTTTCCCCCCCCTCATTTATTGTATAAAAGTTAATTATAATGCAGGTCGAGGTGGCTTGGTACATCTAAGTTCCATAAAACCCATAGAAACGAGGACAAACCCCCTCACAGCATGCAAGCCCGCCTTTTTTCTCCTTTTTTTTTTTTTTAATTTAAACGAGTCCAGTCACAAAAATAACAACGCTTTTTTTTTTGTTTTGTTTTGTTGGTTGGTTGTTTTGGTTTGTTTTTTTTTTTTTTCTTGGAAAGCCACTAAAAGCAGAGGGAGAGCAAAGCATGCAACACTGTACACAATTTGCATAGTATATTTTTACCCGGCATGCCTCGTCAGAATGCTACACATACAGTATCTGTAAGAGTAAAAAACAGAAAAAAAAAGTGGATAATCAGCAGAAAAAACCACAAAATTTGTATTTTTCGGTTTTGTTTTAGTCACACCTTCCCCCGCATGACTGAACTGGCTGAGGTACCGCCACAGAGCCATCGTGGGAAACCAGTTTGGGTGAGAAACGGGAGGTTTTTTGGGTGGGATCTGAGGAGCCCAAGGTCGGTGGTTTGCGGTGCCAATTACCCGTTTTCATCGTTTTTTCCCCCCGCTGTTTCTCTGTTTTTTCCGCTGTTCCACGTTTTTGCTTGATTCTCTCTCCCTGCGCCGCTCTCCTACAGCCGCGGCTTCCCTCTGAGAAAAGAATCAGGTGTATCCCACCTGTAAACACACCTTGGGCCCAAGAACGCATTCCTTAAGCTTACTTTCCTTCTAAATTTAATTTTTAAATCTCTTACTTTAATTTCCCAGCAGTATCAATGGAAATTTTGGGCGGACTCCTCCACACCTCGTAAGGTTTAACATTCTTCTCTCCCCCACCTCCCCGTCGTGCCCCCCTCACACAAAAGCACGGAGCTCTGTAACTCCCCCCCGAGCACTTATTTATGGGGGATACTTTAATTCCCGACCTTGGGCTACTCGTGTATCCGTGGAATATTCACCAGTCGAATGCCAGAATCTGTACATTGGCCAAAAATTAGAAGTTGTTCATGTAGTTTCAGCTCTGAGGAAGAAATTAGCAGAAATTAATTCAGTGGACTTTCTAATTTTAAAAGGTTCTTTTTTCTTTTTTTCTCATTAATCAGTATGGAAGGAATACAAGTTATTGAAAAGTCAACCACATATGCAATATGCGAGGCTTAGAAATAAACTGCTGAAGTATCAAGAAATAAACTGCTGAAGTCTCAGGCAGCAAGTTATCTGATCAAAAATGCAATAAATCCATTGACGCTGGATCAAAATATCTACCTTTTTTTTTTTTCTTTTCCAAAAATACAATGCCAAATGCAGTAGTGGAATTACTGTAAATTTGTGCTATTACACATGTGCTTCTTTTTCCTTGCTCTGTTTTTACATCATTGGCAAAATATATTATTCTGTACTGTAAAATATATTTTCTCGCTATATGGATCTTCTACTGCTTCTACGGAGTAGAATTAATATCAAAGGGGACTGTGGCATTAAACTTAATTATGCTTTGTTTTTTTTCAGGAAATAGGGATAAGGCATATATGATCATCAGTGCGTGACATTTATGGTCAGACCTTGCAAATGCTGGCTCTCGGAGAAGACAATAATAAACGCCGTGTCCGGTAGTAGGTATCTGTAGGATCAAGCCCAGAGAGTAATGCGCTGCCAAGAAATTTGAGGGGGAAAAGGCAAATTTACTAAACCAACCTGCTGCTACTCCCAGCTTCGGAAGAATAAAGGGGATGACACACTCTTACTAACATTGTTAAATTATTTCTACCTTCTCCCAAAATTCTCTGTATGGATTCAGTTCCAGTATTTCTCTTGACTTCTTAAATGGATTCCACAAGTGATGAAAGAGATCGCAACACACATTTCAATACTGAGTGGCATTTCCAGCTCTTTCTCCAACTTAATGCCTTAAATGTATTTTACAATGTAATTAAAACATGCCTTTTATTTTTAAAGGCATACCTTTATTTTTCTATATAAAATAAATTGGACTAGAATAACGACCTAGCAGAGGTTATTCAAATGATGACTCTTCAAATAATATTCTCTCTTTTGGCATCATTTTAAAGATAGTGGGATCTTAATTCCCCCAAAGTTAAAATTGGTTACATTACAGAGCACCTTCACTCGTGTTACTCTTTGTAGAACTACTCTTTGAAGGGATGAGAGGTGACAGCAACACAATACATGACAGCAGAACACCATGTATCCAAACTTGTATTAAGCCCAGTTGGGGTAATGCAACCCAGTTTTAAAATACAGATTTTTAGGAGCGAAACCAGATTTGTATCAATGGTATTTTACAAAATACGCATTTGAATTTTTTTTTCTTTTCTTTTGTGGTCTCCCAATTGTTTTTGCTTCGAAGAAAATGAAGACCATGGAATCAAGGACAGGCTTCAGAAGCACTGAACTTGGAAAACAAAATACAGCAGAGGACACATTTAATACATTCCTAAAGAAAAAAATGACTTGTGAAAGCCCTAACTTACCCAAATCCGTGCGCTAGAAGTAATTTTATTAGTGAGTGTAAGTAATATTATCATAAGTGGTATTATTTTGAGAGTGGTAATGTCAGTAAAGATACGAGATAGGGGGACATTTCAGAGAAGTCTCCAGTACTGAGACCAAACCAAATTCAGATTTGCCCTCAAACTGAACCTGAAGTTACGGGCCTAAGCTCATCCAGAGGAACCACTCTCATCTAATGATTCCTGCAGCTCCCTTTCCTCCTCTACGTCATTTTCACTCTCTAAAGTACTTATTCAACATTATTTTAACAGCAAGGAGCACAAAAGATCAAACCCCCGAATGATTTCCATGGCAAGGTGGTTTTTCAGGATAAAATCTAGCCGTACTGTGCTGTCAGTTCTCAGGCAGAGGAACTGATTTTTGCCAGACCAACCTGTTTAGATAACGATATCTAATTTGGCCCTCTGTTGATAAACTCAGATTTGATAGCGAACGCTTCAGTTGCATCCCTTTAAACATAATTTCATAATGTACTTGGAAAACATCATCAGTTGTGAGTTGCACATCCCATGGGATCAACGTTCCTTTATGGAACTGGTAAAAGAACCTGTACGTCTGTTAAACACAACTTGCCAAAGTATTTTAAATTAAGAGCTTAACAATTAATTGTCTTTAAAGTGGCTTCAGGATTTTTAAAATACTTTGTTCATTTGTTCACAAACATATGAATGCACTGACATATATTGTCTTTCGATATGAAGGTTGTTGTTATCACCTTTATTGGCTAAATTATCATTCATCCAAAAGTGTCCTAATGAAAAACTCAGATAACAACAGCAACAACAGAAAAAAAAGAAGTTTTTATAAACATTTCTAAAAACTCTCTGTATAAGCCAGAGCTTAGGAACAGAACTCTGATCTTTAATAATATTTTAATAACAAGAAGAAATGGCGTGAGGACTGGAAAATTAGTCTTACTCGTATTCATTCCGGAATACATGAACTTCACAATTTTCTATAGCGCCGTTGCAGAGGAAATCACAATACAGCTGGCGAGCACTGCTGGAGTTCTAATACACAGACTAGGAGTTAACGTGTCCTCATCAACATTGCAGCTTTTACTGCTTACCGTGTTGCCTAAAAATCATTTACTTTTTTAAAATAAAGAGTTCCCATAGCTTGTATCTAGAATAAATTAATCATCTATTAGCATACTCAGTGTATTTGTACTTAAAGATGTTATCTATCTTCAAAGAGTTAAAAAAAAAACCCAGCGCGGAGACCTGCTGGATCACTTATAACTCATTTCTTCTATTACATGGGCAGTGGGAGAGGAGGGGAAACTAATTACATACAACAGTAAAGTAAACTTAAACCCACAGAATAAAGGAACTCGATGTGTTCGTTCAAGACAATACATGACTTCCCTCACAAGCTTGTTTTTATTAGAACAAACAAAGTAGTTTTGGCACTTCAGATGCTGCAGGTGATGGAATTTGTGCATACGTGTCGTGTAGGCCTTTCCCTTTACTAGCGTGACATGGAAGACTTCAAAACAAGGCTCCAAAAGGCTCTAGAAATAAATGACCTTTTTTTTTTCTTTTTTTTTTTTTTTTTTTCCCATCTAGGAAATGATAAAGCAGTAACCTTGTTTACTAGAAAATATATGTAGATGCTTCGCAGCTACCTGCCATTAAAATGCAAATATCTTCAAGCAGTTAAATGATCTGATCCCTAATGCTACTACAGAATAAAGATAAAGAGCTGTCTAATCTAGGTTTATACATCTCAGTGCATCCTCTGCAATTAATACTTTAATGCACACAAACAAGAAACTTATTAAAGCTTATAGAAAAAAATGTTTTGCCTAACGCCTTCTTTCTCATGCAGGTATGTGTGCTGTACATGTAACAAAGATTTGTAAAAATTACTGGAGAATGCTCCACTGTGCTATAGCGGAAAATATTCGAGAAGGCAGCTGAAGCTACCGTTCCAGACCGGATCCTGCCGCGCTTTCTCAGCCTAAATGGGTTTTTATTGGAATCTGCCAGCATCCAGCCCGAGAAAATCCAACGGGATCAGGTCTGTCATATCCATTCTTCACTCTGTTACTCCAACGGATGCAGATTTTCTAATTTTTTATTTTTATATTTTTCTTGGTAACCGGCCCATTCGAATCATCTAGTGGTGCCTTTTAGGCAGTGAAGTTGTTTAAAAAATGAATCATGCATCCGCAGTCTTTTAATGCTGCTAGAGATGTACATCAGTTTTGGCTGTACCAGATACGAGCTGAATTATTTTCCTCATTGGTGACATCAAGAAGATAACCAGACTCAACAGTGGTGGAAAATACCAGTGAATTTTTTGCTAACTGGTCCAGAAAGTAGAAGAAACCGTAATATTCAGGAAATTCATTTAGTGCTACATGCTTTTACAGCCTCCTGTTAGCAGGCTTGGGGAAGGGAATAAGCAAATTAAAAAGTTTATGATCCTCATTTCTGAAAGAAATAGTTTTGACATGAACCTGCATAAAAAACCTGCACGTTCAGCATAGTCCTGTTGATTTTAGAGCACGCAGGCAGCGGGGGATTTCGGGAGTCTCTGCTGAAAGACATGGGTGGGTTGTACAAAACGGTCAGTTATGGTCAATTTTTCAATCACATCAGATCTAAGGCTTCACTGATCGTGTAAGACAGAAGGTCCAATCACAGAAATTTATCTGTTCAAAGAAACTGAAGACTCGGTAGGTGAAAAGCAGTGATTGTTAGGACGTAAGGCAGCAATATCTCCAAAGATTTATCAGAGATCTCTGAATCAAAAATGTCAGCTCTACCACTTTACCGTGAGCAGATTTTTTTCAAAATGCTCTACGACTTTACTGTGAGCAGATTTTTTTTTCTGATACTCCATTTTTATTGCAAACTAATTCTGACCAATATGGTATTCTAAATATTTGTCATTTAGGAATATTGAACCCCGCCCCTTTCCCTCAGATTTCCTCACTGGGATTTAACCTGACATTCTTCTGGAGAGTTCTTGTGCGACGCTGGAATTTTCAGACATTCAGAGGTGGATTTTGAAAGATGTGACATAAAGGTAGGTACTTGGATGTACTGGAATGGAGGTACTCTACGGACTGGGTAAGAAGAGTGTATTGTTTTCCATTTAAAAAGGCAGAATACTGAAAATGGGAGAAAAAAAATATTATGTATCTCTACACTAATGTTCCATTTTGGGATTACTAGCTGTATTCAGGTAAACGAGAGGGAAAAAAAAACAAACAAAAAAGACTATTCTCAACCTCTAACCACACAAACTGTTCTCAAGTTTGTTCATTTTCCTGGTTCTGTTTCCCCTTATCCTGTCACAGTTCATCGTTGCCGACCGCAACAACAATGTCAGTACCGGCTAAACTAAAGAAATCATTTTGCTGCAACATTCATGCCAGGTCTAAAAATAACTTCAAACTGGAAAGTATTTTGTAACTGCTGCAATAATTTGAGATATTTGGCACTCTCGATAGTTTACATTTGGTTTGTCTGAAAAAGCCATTCTGGAAATGAATAGTTAGAATAAATCCTTTTATTCTAACCTTCAATGTAAATTGAGCTTCCAGCAAACAAATACTGTAGCTGACTTTCTGGCTTCTAGTGGTTTGTAATTTTCAGATTTTTCATTTGTTTTTGTTTTTGTTTTTTTTTTCAATTGATTGCAACATGCTCAAGTCGACTTTCCAGTCAATTCACCCAAATTCCAACAGGAATTGGTTTATAAATTGGTTCCAACTGGAACTGGTCATTTGGAATTTCCAGCACAGGAAATTATTTTATAAGTGCCTTGATAAGTACCCTAAATTACAAACGGATGTGTCTAATATCTAACGACAAGAAAAAGTATGGCTATAAATGCAAATGCTGTACTAAAAAAAATAAAATAAAATAAATCCCAAAACCAACCTATATGATCGGGCAGAAACGTAAGGGCGTGGTAACTTATTTTTTGCCCCCTACTTAACATCAAATGACAGCAGAGTGCAACCTCGGTATAACCGCGTTACATCTGCCAAATTAAGATGATATATTTTTAAATTTTTTTTTTCCTAGCTACGTTATGGCAAGTTATCAATTGATGAATGCTATTTTTTTTTCCCCAGGTTCTCGAACTCAAAGCCTGTGTCGTGAATCATGGCTGTATCCTCCAGGGGATCCTCGGTTCCTATGGGGTTTGTACGTGTCCTGGTAGGAGTCAGAGTATTCTTCTTCCACTAGAGGATAGTGGTCTCGGCTGTGTTGGGAACTGGAAGACAAGCGGTTCCTGCTCTTCCGAGCCCTTTCATTGTGATAATTTTCATCTGAGGTCATTAGACTTCGTCGCTCAATTGGAGAGTTCTCTGTAGAATGGCTGCTGTGCCTCATGCGCTGGCTCTACGAGGGCCAAAGAATCCAAGCGTTAATACAGACAAAGAGTAGTTGACAGTTTTTAGCTTGTTCTGAGACTTAATTCTGAGGTCTTTCAGAATCCATCCACTTTTGTGTTAGTCATTTTATATTAAAGGCTGTAGGCTACAGGAATGGGTTACAGGAACAGTCTGGTTCCTAGAGCTGAAAGCAGACCAAAGGCAGTGTCACAGTGAGCACCTTGCGGTATTCGCCGCCTTAAATATTACAGGCCGCTTGGCATGAAAAGTGAGCTGATGTATTCAGCATTTATCACTTTTCTCTGATCATGAACATAACATTCATGCTTCTGTTCCGCTTGGAAAATTTTGAGCATCCGTTTATGTGGTTTTAGAAAACATCTGAAGATGTTTGTTGTTGGTTTGGGGCTTTTTTTTTTTTGGTTGTTTGTTTTTATTTTAAAAAGGTGCAGTTCTGAGCCCTGTTTAAAAACCTGGATATGACCAGAGGAAGGAGGGACTGCTAACCAGGCAGCTAAGGGGTGGCTAAAATGGTTAGGTATTAAATTCTTTCAACTAAAACATAATAAATATTTTAAATATGTTGACAGATAATCCTTTTTTAAGGTAGTTAATTAATTAAAAGGTTTAGCCTTTGCTATCCTCACGTTCCCATAACGTGCTACATTTATCACATGAACTGAATTAGTTCATATTTTTTGCCCGAAAACCGGCACAATGAAGAAACGGCCTGAAAACCTCCTGTTTGCCATCATCCCGCATTAGGCCTCTCAAGGGGACAGTCACCCCCACTCTCAGGAGAACTCGGGCAATCCTGTTCTTTCTCCAGGTGACACCCCTGATGGCATTTTTTCTGATCCTGCCACTGCCCAGGGTCGGCTGTGGCCGCGGCTGCTCTCCTGCCGCCTCGGGTTGCCCCGCGCAGACGGCACCGTCTGCTCCTCTTGGTCGGGGAGATTCCCACCGCTGCTCTCCGTGCCCTAAAACCTTCCTCCCGCCGCTCTCTGCGCGCCCGGGGTCTGGCTGCATAATTTATAAGAGAAGGGCTGGCCTGTGCGGGGCAGGAACCCTGCCGCCAGGTGTACGGTGACAGCGCAGCAGGTCCGGTGTCGCGTCTCCTGCGGGGGATCGATGCCCCCAAGGTTACTCAGGGAGAGCTGCCACACAACCAGCTGGTGCAGAAATGTGCCCTTTGGCAAATTCGCACGCTCAGCCACCGGGGAGCAACTTCTGCCACGTTATCCTCCGGTTTTCATCATGTTTTAGTAGTGATTATACGTCAAAGTCCACATATTTTCTTCACAAATTACACTTCTCCTATTTATTTGACCTGGGTGTACGCTTTTGATATATAATCACCTAATCAATTGTAACTTTAACTTTCTGTGCTCGCAGCCTCTACCTTCCCTGTAGGAATTTACCACTCTGGCTCCAACTTGCTGCCTTCTGGAAACCCTCCTGTCCCCCTGCCTCAAGTGTCACCCCGCTATTTACCTCCCGAGAGGTGTAAGCGTGGCACAGAACCAGTGTGGCTGCACGCTGGTCTGACACCCCAAAATAACTTCTGATCCTGCAGCGCAGTCGGGATGATAGACTGCATTATGTTTTGGGCAGTAACGGACTTAAAACGCCCTGGAGCCTAAGAAACACATATCCCCAAAAGTTGAATTACAGGATTTAAGGCCATTTGCTGGAATTAGAGTAGACTGTGTAGGTTTAGAGCTAACCAGGGATTAGGGACAAGGGTGACCTGGCATCTAGGAGTTAACAATGACAAGATTTACTCTCCCCATTGAAACACACACAGCTCAACATTGGCATCTTCCCCTTGTGGGCAAGGTCACGGACCAAGGACGTGGTGACCACCAGCTTTGGCAGGAGTACACACAGACGGGACACAGCGGGAGCACCCTCTCTTTTTCTTCTAATTCTACACCATTTAAGTTCACCCTGATGACCTTCAGGAAGCCCAAAGACTTAAGTTCAATCAGAAGTTTCAGTTGTCAGTAAGCTAAAGCCCAACCCACAGTTAAAGGGATGCTCCCAAGTCCTGATTAGGGGAAGGAGGTACAGATCGTCCCAGCAGATCTGCACCACTCTCAGGTGTGACCCTTACACCAGGCTCTGGGCTTCTGATACTCAGTGCCCCAAAGGATCAGGTCAGAAGAGAGTCACGAGGAGTATAAATTCAATATATCATAAGCACCTAAGCTAGTTTAATTCCTAGGATTTGCACGAGTGCTTTAATTACCATACCACATCGTTACAGTTAAAACGGATGCAAATCCTTCCGAAGGCTTGAATTAAGTAGAAAACCTCCAGGTGGAGAAACACTTGAGATGATGGAAGTCTTTACTGGGAGATAACCATGTAAAACATGGCAACTCTTTGCAGGGGCCCGCACACCGCAGTGGCTGAATCCTGCGGGCTCCAGCTGGGCATGGTGGGCTCAGGGAGAAAGTGACCCCTCTGCAGAGAACTAGCACCATTCAAGTCCCACCTAAGGCTTCACGGTCAGGGTGAAGTGGGGATTACGTGACGCGTACCTTCAGCCAGCCCACTGCACAGGGGTGATTTTCATCTTCAGTGTGAGTTTTCCCTAAGCAAATGGAGCAACATGTCACAGTTACTGCTGGTGTCCATTGATCAGAGAGAAATAAATGCCTGAAAAAAATCCTGTGGATACACCCAGTTCTCAAAATGAAACTGAAGAGGTGAAAGTTCTGCAGATGGCATTTTTATTGTCATGAAGGGATGGAAAACTGAAACTTTTAAGGCAAGTGGAAATGGAAACAACAGTTTACAAGTGCACGTCATTAGTAAGAGACCAGTGCTTGTGCGTTCAGCCAGTCGGGAGACGGTGACTTACTGGGCCTCAGCAAACCAAGCACAGCGCCAGAAACGTGAGCACCGAGTACCATGCACCTTCAGGGAAGTGCAGTCCACTCACAGAAAAAACAGCTCTACGTTAATCGAAAACACTGAACAACGCATCGTTGCCTTCAAAACTGTTACCTGCTTCCAGATACTCTACAAGCAGAACAGAGGTTAAATTTGTCAGGTGAATTATTCATTAAAAGGCATTCGCTCAACTCTACTTCTGACGTACATGAGACAGCGCACGCTCCTGGGAAGTCACACACACACACACACGCACACACACACATCACTTAAAAGTTTGCTGCCATCCTGATCTTCTCACGCATTCGTAACTATTAATCAAAAACATTTTCTGGTTTCAAACTTTAGTAAAGCACGTACTTCTCATTAAGGACTATTTACATGCCAGGTTTGAAGTTTCAAAGTTCAGCCGTTTTTGAGCTATCCCTGTGGAAAAAAATGGTCAGAATTTTTTTTCAATGGGTAAAAAAAAAATAAAATATGTATTTTATTCACACTCAAAAGAACACAAACATGGTGAAGGCATTTTGCTGATACGAGAGACAAGCATGGAAGTTCTGCACCCAAAAGCGAATGCTTCGTGAAGGTATGAGGGTAGAAATAAAAGGGGTCACGGCAGACACTGTTCCACGTTCTTAAAATAGGGTTAGCGCCACTGCTGCGACGGACTGTACAGGCCGATTCCCAATCTGACGGGGGCTCGTTTGCAAAGGCACTTTTTTCTAACAAAAAAAAGGCCGTTTTCTTGGCAGAGCGTCATTTAACTCTTCCTCAAGAATTTGCTTCTCGCCAGAGAACTCATGGACGTGTTATTCCCCGTGAAACCGAGCGCGGTGACGAGCACTCAGCGATTAACGGCTTCTTCACCGACTACGGGGCTGCTGGCAGTGGCCAATCAGTGAATTATCGCTAACGAAGCAAATACAAGGCACGCTATATAAAACCTATCACGCTATTTCCCCAGATTTAAAAAAAAAAAAAAAAGAAATAAAAACCAAAAACCCCCAGCTGATCTGCCCTGGGTTTTGGGGCTGAAACGGCTTTTCCTACCTGCAATCCAGAGATGGCAGCCGGGTACGGTGAAAGCGCGGTGGATCCCAAGTTGCGCCCGAGGAGAGGGGTCATGGGGGTGGTACTGGTGGTGTGGGTGGCACGCCAGTACGCCTCCAGGTACTCCGCCAAGTGCTCGCAAGCATCTTCCAGCTGATTCTCGTCCAAAATGACATCAAACATTTCCTGGTCGCAACGACAAAAAGTCGGGCTCGTTACGAGGTTGCAGATGAAAAGGAGAAACGTTAAACAATTCTCGTCACGCTAATTCCTTTAAAATTCACTAAGTAAGAATCAGAGCACGGGATTGCAAAAGAAAATTATACAAGTGGGTTTAGAAGGTGATTGAAAGCTGAGGCTCTCAGAAGTCCCTGCATTCAGCGAGGTTCAGTAGAGGTTGCCACGCTCAAAAGCACAAGACTCCTTTAATGAATTTATTTTGCCCTAAGATCATAGAATCACAGACTGGTTTGGGTGGGAAGGAATCTTAAAGGCCATCCAGTGCCACCCCCTGCCCTGAGCAGGGACACCTCCCACCACACCAGGTTGC
>JAOXJM010000079.1:1895912-1913406 GCA_026413425.1 Tringa solitaria | reverse complement strand
CAAGGGCAGGTTGGAGGGGGCTTGGAGCAACCTGGTGTGGTGGGAGGTGTCCCTGTTCCATGACTCGAAGACACAGCACGAAAAGGCCCCAAAGATCCTGAAGATTCTTTCCCCGTGCTGGGCACAGAGGTCACACAGCCACCCAAAGAGCTGAAGCACAGGTCCCTCCAGCGCTTTCATACCCATCAGGACCTCAACTCAAAATTTTCCAGCAGACATCGCGGTGTGCGAGCGCACATCCAGCACGAGGGCGGTTTAAGAGAGCAATATGTACAAAACAAGATTGCTCATCATTGTTTAGCTGTTTTCGACTGGAAAACAGATAAACACGGCCTTGGAAAGCACAATGTGACTCTCTCCTACACGCCGTTTCTCGCACTGAGCCTGCGCTGCCCCATCCCTGTCTCTGCCAGGTTGGGGACCGCCAGCAAGATCCCCACTGGGGGCTGGGGCACAGGAGCCCCGCTGCACAGCGACTTCTGCCCGGATTAGTAACGGCAAAATTTACATTTACGGATGGATATACAGATAGGAAAACCTGTCTTACGTGGCAATTTGTTCCACGTTGAGCCCGATGCTTTATGCAGAAGCAGAACCGCGCAGGTTGGGAGGAACCACAAACTCCTATGTACCCCGGAGGAAGGGCACAGTACGGTGGGGTCTGGTTTTCTGCGGTGCTTTTGTTGCTGCTCCTTTTGTTAACTAACCTTGTTGCCCAAGGATCAAAGCACCGAAAGCAGCCTCTACCCAAACCGTGTTCCAAGCCAGCCCAGGCAGGACGACTCCGTTCACCTGAGCATCCAAAGACGGGGGGAGCTCACTCCAAACCAGTGCCCTGTTTGTTCCAGACGCGCTCGGTACGTCTCCTGGTAATGAGTTATTTCATGAGCACTGTAACCAACAGGATGTAACTCAGAAACAGGCAGGAAGCAGTTTTCCTGCCACACAGATGGCATCCCAAGATTTCACCCTCCCAAAGCAGAACAGAAAACTGAGACCTCAAAACCCCTGGTGCAGCCAAAGCTCTGTTCAGAGCGACCGGGAGCTGCCGGCCCCTTCTGTTCCAGCCCCCCCTTGCCCCCAGCACCCCCCTACGCCCACAAAGCCCCTCTGTGCCAACCACGGCTGGTCCAAAAACAGCAATGTTTTCTGTAGGACAAAAAATGCCCCCTACTTTTCAGGATCTGTATTTAGAATTCTTTACTCAAGTGTGACACAGGTCTTTAAAACTACTCATATACAGTACTGCTGAATTGGCAGGTATGTGCATGGAAAAACTAAGAGAAGACTCTTTTTTACTACCAGAACGGGTAAAAGTTCAATATAACCCCATCAGAGAGGTGCTTCTTTCTATTTGCCATATACTGCAAGGTTTGAGCAACTCAAGATTAGTTTACTGTTCTTATGACTATTATTAGATTGTTTTTCTTCATTGCTTTGTCACTTCTTTTCCACTGCAGTCATTGCTCTATTCATTCATCCAACTTAAAAAGAATAATAAGGAGAAATGGGGCTTTGAGCAACCTGGTGTGGTGGGAGGTGTCCCTGCCCAGGGCGGGGGGTTGGAACTACATGGTCTTCAAGGTCCCTTCCAACCCAAACCATTCTATGATTCTATAACAACCCCCCATGTCATCATTTACGCTGCCATCGTCAACAACAAGCAATGACAGCTCAAACTTCTGTGTGATTTGGGACATCAGCACGGCTCAGAAACCAAAGGTATCTCCTACAGCCTGTGTCACTCCCGACCATAGCTCTGTCCCGAGCTGGGGATGAGGTATCCTCCCACTCTGACAATGGAAATAGCCAAAACCCCAAAGTAGCTCCTCAGAGAAGGAAGGCTGACTTAATTAGCAGGGAGGTGACATTAGCCCATCCTCTACCTGCCTTTCACACCAGATGGGTTCACCAAGAACTTGAGCCTCAACCTTTAAAAAGCCCAAGTTCCTCAGTCCTCTGCAGCTTTCAGCGAGAATTGAGGTCGACGCACATCACACACGTGGCCACGTTCCTCCTCAACAGCTTCCCAGAAACTCCACAAAGTCCTTGGCAAAGCGAAAGGAGAGCAAAGAGGCCGGGTGCTGGCTGCAGGGCCATATGCTGCCGTACACCACGTGTGCTCAAGCAATGGTGGCTTGTGTTGTTTTTTTTTTAAAAATGGAAGAACTATTCATTTTAGACGCAGTTCACTGCAAGACCCAACGTCAACCCCATCTCTTGCTGGTCCACGTGCATCGTGCGGTCCCTCTGCACAAGAAGAGCCTCTACACAATCTAGTCACAGCAGCTACACTGTTCCCACTGCCTGAAAATGCAGGTTTAACTCACGGGGGTGACTACTGTAAGTATGGCATAAAGACAGGTGGTACAGGGGATAAATAGTAACGTATTTTACATCAAAACCGGAATCAAAACTTGCAAACTTAAAAAAACCCCCACATTTTAAATAACAGTGGCCATTGCTGCCCACAGTTGGTGCTCACCTGGTCTCAGCACTCAGGGAAGGCAGCTAAATTTAATTACTGGGCAGGTGATGTAATTAAGAAGCAAATACAAACCAGTGGGTATCTATTCATCTGGCATGGAAACACTGCTGTGCTGCAGTCAAAGCCCGGGCCAGAAAAATCTGCGTGTGCTAGAAGAACCACCCCAGTGAGATGCTGCAGAGAGGTCCAACCTACCCGAAGTGCTGGAGTGAGACCAGGAATAACCAAAGGGGTTATTCCCACCTGGAAGGGCTGTACAGAATGAGGCGCAGCGATTACACTGGAAGCACAGCCCTCATTCTGCTTGTAATATCCTCTAGAATTATTAATATCCCCCTAGAATTACAAAAGCCGTTACAGCTCTTGTAATGTTAAATAACAAGGTCCAATAGAGCATTTTTGGGGGAGTTTTTCACAAATACATCTACGAGACGATGTGAATGTGCCATTGAAAGTCCAAACAGGACAAGGTTGGGTTCCCAACCAAATAATTTTCCTGCTGAATAACTGACCCCCCCACAAGGCAGCTGCAGAACCGTTCTGCGTTGAGTTGTGATTTCAGAATTAAATGCTCAGCAATTATTTCCTTCTATATGTTTTGGTAAATTTATTTAAGACAACTCATTAGGTGTCTCAGCAATTTGGAAATTACTAGGTAGTTAGAACATGGGGGTTTTTGTGAATACTAATTATTAGAAAATAGGGCAACTGCTCTAACATTTCTTTTCACGATCATTCTTTTTTTTTTTTTTCCTGAATTTAAAACCTTGTAGTCACATCTCTTTCCTCAAGCTGCCTTCAGTTCAGCACAGATTGTGTTTTTACATCTCAGAAATTTGGGTTTTAAAAAAAGAAGAACTAGTAATATATACATTTACTGCCAAAATACTACATCTTTTTTCTGCAGTGTTCAAATGAACATGGAAGAGGTACCGGGTTTTGCTGGAGGTGTGTTACAGGCAAACATTCACTGGGTGCTACACATGGAAAAGGTCGACAGTTTAGAGGTCTATGTAGACTGAAAAAGAAGCCTGAAATAGTGGTCACTGCATATGTTAGTCATTCTAAACTCTGCACATTTTGACAGGCGTAATTTCTTACGTTATAAATAACTGTAAACTCAAATGTTGGTTTGCCTTTGCTGGAATCTCAAGTACTCATCGGTCAGGACCAAGCGTAGGTGTTTTAGTGGCAAAAAGGGTGACATTAAATACTTAGAATCATAGAACCACAGAATTGTCTAGGTTGGAAGGGACCTTGAAGATCATCTAGTCCAACCATCAACGTAATTCTGATTAAAAAAAAAATACAAAACCAACCAAACCCACCCCACAACCCATCACTAAACCACGTCACTAAGCGCTATGTCAACTCGGCTTTTAAATCCCTCCAGGGACGGTGCCTCGACCACTGCCCTGGGCAGCCCCTTCCACGGCTTCATAACCCTTTCAGTGTGAAAAGTAGAAAGGTGGACAAAATGCTTCACTACTTTATCCATGAATCTTGACCATAAAAATGAATATATACATTAGCAATAACACTAATTTAAGTTGTTAAATGCGTTGTGGCATGTTCCAGCTCTCTCACCTCTGCTGGCAAAAACTACATGAAATAGCGGAGGGTACCAAAAGTTTCCAGGTCCATCCCCTTCCCCAGGGCAGTTCTTGGCTGCTCTATCAATTGATGATGACAGACATCGATATCTGCTCAGCCTTTTCTCTGCCACTCCCTCCAAATTAATCCTCTTTATTTTGGGGTGAGGATTTTTCTCCCCCTCCCAAAAAGAGTTTAAATTTAGATCTTCCCAACACAAAGTCACACCCAAAGCCCTTTTCCTGCTGTCTCCGAGCACGCTGAAGGGTGAAGATCACAGCCACACAGGTAGCTACAGGATCAGATTGGTTTTCTCCAAAAATAAGCCCAAACGACAAAATTTGAACAACACACAAACCTTTCAAACACCATTTTTTCGTTCAACTGTAAAAGAGCAAAGACCTGTCTGGGAATGCTCAGCTCGGTGTTTTATTCCAGTTGCTACAAGTGTGATTGAATCACCAGCTGAACACCTCTAATCTGAATTTCGCTTCAATCTCTGCAGCTGGTTCCTCTTTTTCATGAAAGCTATTCAGAAGACCCAGGAGAGAAAAAAAAAGGTGGATTTTTTTTCAGTGATAAAAGGCACCAAACTAAAGCTGCAACAGTACAGAGACACCGTTTTATTTCTTCTAATTACTTCGGCTCTTGAAAGCATCGAGTGATCTTCCCAAGGCTCTGGGGAAGCTGCTACTAGTGGGTTTTATGATACCTGATAATAATACACCAGCTAATAAAATTGCACCTGCTCTCCTAAATGAGCTCTTCTGGAAAGATGCTGTGCCGTATCTGCCCCCAGTAACATGGCAGGAAGTCAAGAATGTTCCTTAAGTTTTCAGAAAATGGGGAAAAAAAAAAAAAAAGAGAGACAAATATTGCCCCCAAACTAAACTTAATCACGCTGCCAACTCCCCAGGCATCTGTGTTTACCATAAGTGGTTTCTGCCACGGCGTTTCCTCAGACACACAGCACCCAGGCTTCAGCCAGCGAGTCCTGAAACAACGCGATTTATTTCTAAGTGGCTCCCCGAGCCCCCGGTCCCTCCTCCTGCCCCCTCTCCACTGCCCTCTGAGGTCTCTTTTGCTCCAAGTGCAGCGTCCCGGAGCGGAGAGACACGCAGGACAAATATTAGGGAATATTATAGGTGTTTTCCTATGCTGGCTGGGATGGAACGCTTTTGCTGGCATGGGTGGACCACATGTTTTTTAACCCACACCTGCATCAAGTTCCTTTTTACAGGAATGTTCAACTTGCTGATTTGGAAGGGGATTAGCTCCCATTTCTCCTCTCACTTCACTCTGCTCAAGTTTATCCCCGTTTCTCTTTTGTCTTCATCTGGTTTAGTTTTGCTTTCTCTCCCTGGCCTGGGAATGCTCTCGGATAGACTTCTTCTACCTTTGAATAGAGGCCACCGGGGGTGGGGGTGGAATTGGCATGTCTATAAATCAGCATTTATACTTCAATGGTGAGCTGAATAACGAGCACGCTGCCATCATCACGGCTGTAGGACCACTCAAGGGTATGTTTTTGCAGCCAGGTGCAGGAAGCATCACCCCCCAAACCCCACCTTGGGACTTCACAGGGGCAATGAAGCACCTGGCGACAAGACCAACATCATTTGCCTGGTTTTTAGGGTATTTTATGAGCAGGCATTGTTATTACCTAGCTTACATTCCCCAAACAGATAGGTTAAAAATACAACCTAAATACACTTAACGGGTATGTGGGTTATTTAAACATAGCACTTCCCATCAACCTGCTTGGGTACTAACCCAGCTTGAAGCTTTCCGAAATACCGATATGCAGAAGTAAGTAGAGCTGAGAGAAGCCACAAATGTTGTCTGACATTTATGAGGCAGTTTCCACCTCCCGCGGGTGAGTCCCGAGCAGATCCACCCCCCCTCCCTCCCTAACTGCCCTTCAGCAACCTCTTGCCGTTCACCGAACTTCACCGATGTGATGTGACGGTCACAATTTTGTCCTTCCATCCTTGAGTCTTCCTTCTCCCCCGCCTCCACCTGACCTGCCTTCCACTGGATGAAGTTTACTCTGAGCAGAGAACCAGAATAAGTCCATACAACACCCAGAAACCCTACTCTGTGTGAGGGTTATACATGGACAAACCTTCACTACCCTTTTGCCAAGAATGAGTTTCATTCAGTTAATGGCATGAATCAGGCCAGGAGCTCTGCACACAGGAGGTTTTTACCTAAAAGCCTTTTTTTTTATGGACAAGGAAAGAAGTATGTATTAGAATTTAAGTTTCCAATCACTTAATAAGTGAGCAAGAACTACCCAGCACTCTTCAAACTGCTCCCTGGAAGAAAAAAAAACCTTGAAAATTTAAAGTATTTGAAATTTATTTTCTACCTCTGCCTGTGTTTTCCTGGAGGAGGGTTCAGCATCCCATGGACATCTGACATTCATGGTCCTCAGTATGTGCTGTGACCTCCGGTTTCTATTTCACAGACGATGTGCATAAGGGACCTTATTTTAGTAAATGGACACGAGTGGTGAAGACAATGGCCCAGAAACAGAGCGGGCAGATTCAAATCACTGCCCTCACAATGTGCCCTCCACGGAAGAGATGCCTGGAATCACGCTGCCAAGTGGCTGAGAGGCAACGACCGGAGCGAGGACCCTGGCCATCACCCCCCTCCTTGTCACCTCTTCTGTGCACACACTCATGCTGACTTGGCATTAAGAAGTATAAAATGAAGGATGTCAGTAATTCTATTTTCCCATTCATTGGCTAAAATGATTTTTCTCAACTTTCCAAAAACCAGCACCTCTCTCCATGGGTTGCAAACACGCAGAGAAGCGACTTCAGCCCCTGAAGCAGGAATGTTCAATACAATAATCTTCAAAGTATGATAAACGTGAGGAAAGAAGTGGAATTTTCCTTGAGACCTCGCTGTCCAGCAGATCCCAGCCACATGTCTGTTTTCACCACATGCTTTTCCTAATTCAAACAGTTAAATTAAAGAACATATATCTTTTTAAGGATTTTTATGGTTATGGTGTCCCGATTTTCTTCTAGTGCCGTGTCACCACTTCCCACACCACCAGGTTTGACACAACCAAAATAATCCGGAATATTTCTTTTTATTTTTTAAAGAGAAGTGGTTTAGAACACGCTGAACCGTCTCACAATTTGACCCAAGTTTGTGAGACAGAAACAAGCCCCGCAGGTCTGTAGAGCACCAGATTCTCCAGCTCCATACCAGGTCCTCAACTCACAGAAACCAAATTCCAGACAGCACACGCTTTGTAATCCTTCATGGAAGAAACCCAGTGGGCAGCCAAACTCCACTTCTTCCACTGAGGATGGCAGTTCTCTGCTGTGACAAGTCCTATTTGGGTGGCAACGTCTTCTTCTGAAGTCACCCCATGCCCTCTGCCTTTGCCCACCTCTCGCAGGCTTTGCTGAGGGTCTCACCAAGGCACAAAAAAACCAAACTGGACCTCCGTCTTCAATGGAATTCTAGGAAAATTACTTTGTTTAAAATTTTTGGGCTGTGGAGGGAACGGTGACATGCTGTTACAGTGCTGCTGAAGTGAATTCCGTGCTGCTTAATTTAAGCCAAGCAACGGATAGGGTTTGGGCTAAGGTTTAGTGCAGTGTGTTGGGTTGGGATTTTCATTAGCTTTTTCTTTCCACAAGCTTCCAAACTCAGAGGCTTAGAAAGAGCCTTAAACACTAATAAATAAGGCTTACAAACAGAACATTTTTTTTCTTTTTACATTTTCCACTCTTTTTTTTTTCTTCCCCAGAGAACAGACTTTCAGCTGCTGTGATCTCTTAATATTTTTCTTGCAGCAAGGACCAAATTCTGAAGTCACACGACTACTGAACTCACAATAAGCTATTATATACTGCTAGAAATATCTTTGTAAGAAAAAGCCCTAATTTTCTAAGTACTATGCACTCTGTAAATAGCAACTCCTTTCCCTAAAACCTTGCAATCTAAAAACCGATATGCGCTGAGAGCAAAATACAAGTAAAAGGGCATCTTGCTGTCACCTACCAAGGTAATATTTGGGCGACACTTTGTGGAACTTAATTGCTGTAATCAATCCAGGACTCCAGGGACTTTCTAAGACCTCGGGGTTATTACAGTCCATGCTTTGCTGCCCATGGGCTGTGATTTCACACTGATAGGGCTGGAAATTCAGTTTCCCCAATTACACCAACTCTGGCCTATTCCCGCAGCTCTGAGAGCGTTGCTGAGTAGCGATGGAGCACAGGTACCCCAAATAAAATAGGGGTCTTTTTATCACTGCTACATAAAATAGGGAAAAAATCCCCACTGATAATATTTGCTGAGTGTTACCGTATCTGTTCCACTTTGGGTATTAGTTCACAAGTTGAAAACACACCAGTGTTTTGAGAGCTACTTGTCATTATCATCACGTATCCTCAGGTGGGGTGTGAGAAGGACCAACAAAACACAGAACAAACAAACAAACAGTTTATTCTGGGGAGATTAAAAGAAGGAACAAACAGGTGTGAAAGATCTTTAAAAAATCTTGGGATGCCACTGGCTCAACAGTCTCCCCGTATATTCACTGTTGGGATTAATGGGAAGGCACCAAGTTATGCCAGGTAGAAACGTAAATCCGGGCAGAGGGAACAGCCAAAACCTTAGTCTACATCTAAGCTCCAGACACTCTAAATATTTTTTTCAGTACATAGTGTGGTCTGAACATATTTTCTCAAGTTCTTCTGACTTGTGAAAAAGTATTTCAATTTTACAGAGTACAACAGCATTTGAGTTATTTAAAAGAGTTAAAAATTAGGAGCTCAAAGATAAAATCCTTTTTCTTTTTTTTTTTTAATAACTGCCTCTAGTGTTATTTCAAAATGGATTCTTAATTAAATGGCTTAGGAGAAACAATAGTTTAATATTCCTTCTTACCAGCATCCAATAAACATTCCAAACCAGAAAAAGTCCTTTAGGAGTCACTGTCATACCCACAGCCTCATAGATTTGGCAAGAGCAGTAACAGAGAGACCGCGAGGATCTCTTTCTGTGCAAAAAACTCCTCCTCTATCAAAATTCTCCCATTGCATCAGCAACACAAATCTAAAGAAGCAGCAAACACGACAACTTTAAGCACCTGGATATTGTTCTTTGCTGAAAGAAAAAAGAACAACAACAAAAAAAAGCCTTGTCAGGAGTGGAATCTGTCCAAAGTTTGACAAGACTTAAACCCCTTACTTTGGCCTAAAGCTTTTGCCATTATTTGGGGATATTCTAGAAGAGGTACATCTGCTCAAAACCCAATGTCACTGCTGTCACGGGCTCTGCTAGTGCCCTATAAATCTGCACTGAAACACAACCGAAAAGGCAGGGAATGGGTATGACGCTGGCGTGAAGTCAAAGCCTCGGCAAAGGTACAGAAAAATATCCAGCTGAAAAAAGGAAAATATTCCAGGATCATCAACCAGAGTATGAAAATCCCAAGTAAGGAACTAATGCCCCAAAGACGGAAGGTGGTTGCTCCCTCACAACTGCCCTTATGGTGATATTACTCCCATGGGGTAGGTGGCATCTCGCTGAAGTGAGACACAAACCCATTCCTTGCCCTCCCAGAGAAAGAGAAGGACGAGGGGAAGGATGTAAAGGAGGATGTTCGCTCAGCTGAACTTTGGGAACTTCCCAAGTCCCCTTTCTGCCCCAGGTTAACTAAAGTGAGACCCCCAGAGCTCGATTCTTGGGCAGACAAACTGCTCACTCTGGACAGACGAGCCCTCAACTTACACCGCAGCTGATATAATAAAATATTTCAACATCACAATAACATAATGATCTAAATATATGCATAAACAATTCCTGTTATAAGAGATAAAGATGGGTGAGATTTGGGGATGGACATACACTCGTGGAAAAGCCTGTAAGTATTGATGCATTCGCAGTATTGATGCATTCCCCTTGCAGAAGACAGAGCACCACGAGATGTCCATGCTCCAGAACAACTCCCTGCCAGTCCCAATGTGCTGCTGGCAGGAAGGAAAGGCTTGTGTTAAATTCGCTTTTTCTTTGGCGCATTTTACCATTAACTAAATGTTTTGTATTTCATTCTTTGTGCGCATCTGCAGGGCGTTTTCCGTGCCAGGAGCTCTCTCCCTGGAAGCTGTAGGGTTGAATGTCCCTCTGGGATCGGGTCTGTGTTCAGCGGCGGTGGCTGCTGTGTGTGTCCTACTTCCCGCAGCACAAAACCTGCAGGAGAATTCAATTACTAATGAGTTCTCCCTCGGTCCGTCCTGTAAACCCTCCTGCGTGCCATCAGCTCCGCGCGGAGGAGCTGTCCTGTTGCTTTTCTTTGTGCCCAGCATCCCTCTCCCCGGCTTGGCAGCCTGTGGGAAGGCTGCGGAGACGGCGAGCGGCTGGAGGAGCAGCGCAGGGGAGGAGAAGGAGGAGAAAGAGGAGGAGGAGGATGATGATGCCTCACACCATGCTCCAGCAGCCTCTTCCAACCCGCACAGCCACAGAACCGACGAGCCTCCCCGCCGAAGGGACGAGCCAGCATGGCACCAAACTCTTCCCCTTGGAGGCTGTTTCATATATCTCCTCTCCAGAAGCAGGGCCTGGAAGTCCTGGGCTCCTATGAAGTTCCTACTCCATGGCAGGGGTCTTGAGGGCACACAGTGGGCAGGGAACTGCAGTGAGGGCTGTCACCACAGGCACAGCCTGGGTTCGAGCTGTTCCTTGCTGACATCTGTACCTGTATCACTCCTGAGTCGCCATCCTGCTGCCCCAACGCAGCCCCTGCCCTGCCTTTCTGTATCACTTTTGAGCAACCTGCTCTGGTGGGAGGTGTCCCTGCCCAGGGCAGGGGGGTGAACTGGATGGTCTTTAAGGTCCCTTCCAACCCAAACCATTCTATGATTCCATACTGCAGCTCTTATGTCAGTCTCAAACTTCAAAAAGAGCTGTGCAAGCCACTGAAATGCAAATAAATTACCAAATTAGTAAGAGGTACCAAATAGAATCATAGAATCATCTGGGTTAGAAAGAACCTTTAAGACCATGCAGTCCAACCATCAACCCAACACTGCCCAAACCACCACTGACCCATGTCCCTCAGCACCACGTCTGCCTGGCTTTTAAATCCCTCCAGGGGCCTGGGCAGCCTCTGCCAAGGCTTCACAACCCTTGGGTGAAGAAATTTTCACAGTCTCCATCCTAAACCTCCTCTGGTGCACCCTGAGACCATTTCCTCTTGTTTCATCACCCGTTCCTTGAGAGAAGAGACCGACCCCCCCAGCTATATCCTCCTTTCAGGGAGTGTTAAAAATAAAAGGAGAAAAAAGGGCTGAGTCGTAGGGAAGAGTGACCCCTCTTCCTTCCCCCCGTTCCATCATCCCAAAGCAGCGACTGCCGAGATGGTCAACCACCAATCTTGGCCACCTTCCCACGATCTGAAAGGAGGAACGATAACAGCATCCGCTGAATGAGAGAAAACGGGAGAAAAGCAGGATCTGCCTTGTCCCTCCCTCCTGCTTGTGGCTCCCCTCAGGCAGAACCTCTCGCAGCCAGGCCCTGCAATTCAGAGCAAAGGCAGAGAGAGACTCGTTCTAAGGAGAAAGGAGCAAAATAAAATGAAAGCCAAAAAAAACCACAACAAAACAAAGCACCCCAAAAACGCCTCTAGGATCTCCAGGAACTGCAGCACGTTCCCAGCCAGGCAGGGAAACCACTTGGGCGATTTCCTTCCTGAACTGCTTTGATGGGGGAAAAGCTGGTTGGTCCTCCCGCTGCTGGGAAGAAGCTTTTTTGTGTGTGTATAAGTAATGCAACAGCCGCAGTCGCGTTAAGAGACAATACAACCAAAGGCAGGAATTATTTAATGGCTGGAAGAGATGAGCAGGAACCGGGACTTCTGGGCTGCGCTCCCCCGAAATACATTAGTCTGGCTTCACTGAAACCAAGGCTCTCATTTGGATTTTATCCCTCAGTTCAGCTCTGGCTCCCAATTTCAGAGTTAACGGGCATGTGAAATTTCTATTTAGGCCAGATAGGTTTGCAAATGTTCAGCAAAATCAGCCTGAAAAGCCAGCTGTAACAGCTTCGGTCATAGCTCTTCATAAATCGGTTTCCAGCAAAACAACACTGCAGTGGTTTTATTTATTTACATCATCCTCCTTGTTATTTTGAGGATACAGACTAGGATTTCTTTATCTGTAGGAGATCAGACCACCCAGAAGAAAGGTAGCCTAGCTTTATAATTTGTTGTTATTGTTGAGGAATGCAAAATATTCAATTCTGATGCCAAACAAACCTCACACCTCTATTATAAATTAAATTCTTGCTTATGAAGGAAGACACAAAATATCTGTGCAAAGTTACATCCCTTTGAATGTATTTTCCCGCTTGGTGACTATCACTCGCAGAGAACCAGAGTAAGAAACCCTGCAAACCCTACAGATAGAAGCTTCCTCCCACAGACAACAAAAAGTCTAGGGAAGGATGATGGTTGTGTGTGTTGTACCCAAACATCTTAGAAATAGGTTTTAGTACTGAGCATATTACGCATTAAAATGACCGTCACAATCATCCCTCGATAGCATGATGAGAACTTCAAACCTGGTCAAACACCAGGAACAAACCTGGCCTGATGCAGCCAAAGACCCAAGACATTATGGTCTTAAAACATACAAAACCAATGGCTGAGGATCAACAGCAGTATTTTGAACCTGAAACTCTACACACAAGGAAATATTTGATGTAGTCATCTTTTTCTGGGCCCCTCTCCTACTAACAACATATTTGGCAAAGCCTCCGTCCTGCAAGTAGTTTTTTTGGTAGTATGTAAACTCTTTCTTTTTCCCCCATCTTCCAAATGTACACAGTCCAGTCACCGGGAGGCATCACACCCTGTTCACGAGGCACAGGCTTTACACATGAAATACACTGAAATATATGGAACTTTGAAGCTGTCGATCAAACGCTTCTCCTACGCTGGCGCAGTTTCATCTATAGAGTACCTACACCCCCAGCCACAACCTCCCGCTCTCCAAAAACAATATTGGAAAATGAGAGGCTCAGAAAGAACAAGAAGAAAAGCCAAACACGAAGGGCAGACACAGACCAGTAAGAGAGAAATCTCTTTCTTGGGGGCTGGAGGTTCCATCAGCCAAAACTCTGTGTACAAATTCCTGCTCAAGATAAGGTGGGATGAGCTGGGAGGATGGTAGGGGGACACCTCTCTCTTAAAAATAAGATGGGAAGGTTTTATGCTGAAAACGGAAAGCTACAAATCTGCCTCCAAGCCAACAAAAAAGGGAATGTTCAGATGTGATATATTCAGAACAGAGAAGTGAAGCTAAAAATTTAACAAGGTTCTTAAATATTAGAATAGATAAAACATCTTCAGCGCAATTATAACCGGTGGCAGCATCAGCACTAGAAATGCCATTCAATGGCAAGTTTCAAAGCCTAAGTCAACTTCTTAATGCTGTTCAGCAAAACAACTTCTATGGATCCACCACCACGCGATGAATGTTAAATGTACAAGAGGAAATATTCCAGCCTGTGACTCTTCTCCTCTCTTACGCTCCCGCTGTATGCTTATGTAGTGCAGCCCTAATCTATCAATGGGAAAGATTCCTTAAGGCATTCCTGAAAGGAATCCACTCCGGGGTGTAACACAATAGCTACTCAAGAGTGGGCTAAAACACTTCCTACCGCTCTGCTCCTTAGGATAATAAGTAAAAAATAGCAGACAACTGCAGTCAGCGTGGAAAAACATCGAGAGGCAACATGTCATTCGTCTGCTTTTCCATCTGTCAATATCCTGGTCGTTTTCTAACAAGAGATCAATAAAAAGTGCAAAATTCCAATATTCCTGTTTTATTGGGGGGCAAAAAGGTGTTGGGTACATTTTAATTAGAATAATAAGCGCTACACTGGGGATAAAGGTACTTCTCATACCTTGTCAGAAACTTGGAAAATAAATACACTTAGAAATAATTTTGCCCCCTTTTCTTTTTCAAACAGACCCTTCAGTAAGTACACTTTATTACAACTGCGTATCAGTACTTTTGCTTCAAGAACAAGGGCCCCTGTAAGGTGAGAGGGGACTTTTTGTAAGAAAAAAAAAAATCTAAGGTGAACAAAGTTGGTCAAAATTTAAGATGAACAAAGTTGGTCAAGACTTCTGAAAGGTAAAGAGATTACCAGACACCCACTCATTTACCCTCCTCTGGGCACTGACTGACAGCAGCTAGTGCTTGCCTGTGACTAGGTCAACAAGTCTTTCGGTAGCCCAGAAGGTAGCCCTGGCTGGCCAAAAGGCCTGAGAGGCATGTTAGGAACGTGTCCTGTCCCATCTCCGTGTCTCGGCAGTCTTTGCCTGGAGGTCCTGGAATACCAAAGCGATGGTGCGGGTGCCATTCAGCAGCACAAAGAAGAGGAACTTGCATGTCCTCTGGATTAGGCTCATTCTGGTGCTCAGACATGGAAACAGTGATGGAACCAGCTTCTTCCCAGGGACTGAAACTTTTTTCAGCATGTGTGAAGCCCAGTTCTCCAAGGCTGAACTGGAATACCATAGAAGAGGGTCTGACCCCCCACAGAGTGGTCCCAGTGCCAGTTCCAACAAAGCAGCTGATGCCTCAGCCAGGTCCATGGGCAGCAGCAGAGCTGTAGATGCAGAGTTTCTGCTCATCAGCAGGAAGAACGTACACCAGGTAGGTTTGAGTCACACGTGATGGTGCCGATGATGCTCATGCTGGTAGCTTGGTTGTGCTCCTGCACTGGACAAACCTTTGATGAATCGAGCTTGAGTCAACAACCAGGTCCGGCTTGGTGGAGGCAGGATGAGCACCATCACAGCCTGCTGAATCACAGGTACTTCTTCTCCGTGCTTGGCGTCACCTGGAGACATATTTCTGGGGCATCTGTCATTCCTGGAGTGCGGTGGGTTCATTCCTGAGCTTTCATCACACCGTGTAGGACAGAGCCCTTGGTGCCAGGAGCTGCAGCTGACAAAAAGCAGGACGAGCTGCCACTGAGTTTTTCTCCTCAGTGAGGTTTTCTCTGCATTGGTCATAACTGAAACTACTCTGCCCAAGAATGACGCTGGGGCTTGTTCTGCCAGAACCTGATGAGATCACCACTGATTGTTTTGGAAAATAAAATTTTACTGTGCTGTCTCATGGCCCATATACCTTAGCAAGAGATTAATTGATGATCTGTCAGAACACATCATTTTCCAAGGCAAAAGAGAGATGCGTTCTTCTGGGGATACACCGATCACAGAAGGAACATATCCTTAAAAATATTGGAAAGGAGAAGTTTGTAAAGAAGCAGAATAGAGGGGTATCTATTGGAAACTTGATTTTATTCACGGGGTTCTTATAATAAGAGATTAAAAGATTAAAAGTTCTGAAGAAGTTTAGTTTGAGCTAATAGGCCAGAGGTTTTCAGGTTGTACCCAGCTCCAAGAACGGGAAGGGAGATCGGGGAGGATGCCTCGGACACCTCACCCTATAGCTCCTCCCATGGGGGCAAGAGGTGCAAAGGGCTTGTTTATGGCCATAACGGAGACAGCTATGAAAAAAAACCAATCCTCCAGCCTCATACACACCAAGAGCACTTAGTACAGAATCAAGATCAACGCATTTTCAAAGAAAACATGACGTTTATGATAATGTAATCACTAAACTGTGATGCCACTGCACCAAGGACAAACAGCCCAGAAAGCACCGAGAGTCGATTTGCAGGGAAATGTCCCAGCACGGAAAAAAACAACCAAGAGAGGACTCAGAGAGAAAATATATTTGGTATAAGCAGAATTTTCTCAAAATAGAAAGGCTTGTGAAGTTTTATATGAAGTGTTAGCAGCTCGTTCAAACACACACTTCACCACTTCAGTACTCAGCAAGATGATAGGGAGTATTTTTTCCCCATGATTTCTTCCATGTTGCTGTAATAAATCAAATCACTGCCAGGCTGCATTCCCCACGCCGGCCAAACAGCACAACCAAATAGCTCCATCTCTGTAAATTATATACCCTTTGTGCTACCTGTCTTTTTAGGAAAAAAAAAACCAAACCAAAACAGAAGAGCAGCCCCTTGCCTCCCTCCCCCAGGGTTTTCTCGCTTTTTTATGCCCTTGTGAAAACTAAAATCCTCACAGCCCTGAGGAGCAGAGCAGACCCTGTAGCCCACCATTGCTCCTTATGAGCCCTTTCCTCAAAACACTGAGAAGTCTTTCTGACAAGGCTGGCTTTAGAGGGAAACAGAAAATGCAGATTTACATCCTGTGCATGCACAGTCAGGCCCCTCTGGATCCCTCTCGCCCTCCATGCTGGGTGGAAAAGCTTGCCTGACTCTGGACCTACAGGTGGTCCTCCAAACCCAAAATCAAGTTTTCCTGATCAGCGCTGTGGGGCAGACAAAGGCAGATAGGTGGGCACAAGGCAGAGGCATCAGAATGTGCAGTAGGGAGAGATTTCCCCTCGCTTCTTGTCTCCTTTCTGCTCCAAAAGTCCTTCAGTTTTCCCTGAGCAACAGAATAGCTGAGGTTGGAAGGGACCTCCTGGTCCCAACCCCCCATATATACATATGGATGTATATACACATATGTATGTGTATATATAGACACAAACCCATCATCTGTTCAAAGTGAGTAGGTTAGGAACTGAGCCAAGCTAAGGAAAGCCAGAACCTCAGAGGAAGGGAAGGTAATGAGAGATGTAGGAGCGAGGAAGAGGAGGCCCTGAAGTCATTCCGTACCTGCCAAACTACCTTGCCACCCGCCCAGCTGTCCACATCACCTTTCTGTTTTCAAAAACTGGTGTCTCATATGATTTTTTAGAGGAGATATCCCTTCTGATGCCCAGTCACACAGAGAAAGATGGGCACAAACCAGTCCCATCTTTCTTTTCTTCAACACTGAAAAGCTCCCTCTAAACCCCACTCCTGAAGAGTTCCATACATAGACGATGTTACACCAGGAGTGACTGGCAGGCAGGCAAATTCATGTGGCAAGCATAGGTCCATGACCTGAAAGATGGCACGAGTGAAGAGAACAAAGATACCCACCAGCCATGGACTTCTCCTTCTGAAAGAGGGAAACCACCTGGGCAAAGCCAAGCCCCTTCCTATTAACAGGCTGTAAATCTCCTCGCCGTGCTCCATGCAGAGCACAAACATACTGCACCTGAACATTAATTACACGTTGAAGACATGGGAAGAGGGAAGGGACAGAGCAAAATGAGATACTCAAGAACTGAAAACCGATCACTCTTGGCAAGAAAACCAGCAGCAAAGCACCATGGAAAAATACAGCCCAGGACCTGACAGAAGTTAGCAAGTGAATCTTGACACCCCTTGTGATCCTTGGCGTCTGGAGCACAAGTCTTATGAGGAGAGGCTGAGGGAGCTGGGGGTGTTCAGCCT